>KK120992.1:166273-206921 GCA_000611955.2 Stegodyphus mimosarum | reverse complement strand
TATATGCCCCACGGTTATTTGCCGCAGATGATTTAGAAAATTCTGATTTGTAGTAATAATATAAAATATAGGCATAAATAAAAATGTATTTCGTATTATTAAAACGAATATTATTGAAATTGATAAGTTCCATCGAAATATATAATATAACATTAGTGTGCCTTTAAGCGGCTTTTTAATGGGCTAAGTTTATCTTTTAAGTTGTCTCTTCTCAAATAGGTGTACACTACTTTTTTCCCCTTAATTGCTTTCAAGCAGTAAAATTCATGGGAAAAGGGGGTATATGCAAGTAAATGCGGTATTTCCCAATGAATATTTATTTCAATTAATTAAGAATATCAGAAATACTTACATGTAAGTAGAAAACAAAATGCATATTGGCAAATTTTTATATAGTCTATTCAATCAATGCTTTAGTACTTAAAGCACATGGAAGGTAAAAAAGTTAAATATTGAATGTACTTAAAGCATATGATATAAAATCTCTGAACAAAAGCTATGGTACTTTTAAAATCTTATATATATTTGAATAAAATTAGCATGTTAATGATTAAAAGATTTTAAATGACTGAATTTTATTCTGAAGCTTAATAATAACTAGTTAAATTTATGGTAAACATAAATTAAATATAAATTTTATAAATACACTATGTTACATATTCTTTAAAATAAGACTGCATAAATACATTTTTTCAAGTTAATCTCAGCATAAATGGTCATATTATGCTGAATGAAAATAAACTCTAAACAGATAAATTTTTCAAAATATTTTTGGTGCATATATTTTTATAAATTTTTTTTAAATCAATATGAAACAACGTCTTTCTTTTTTATTCTGAAAACCTTGGCAGATTCTAATGGAAAAATATAATATTTGATCAATTAACTCACCTGATTTTAATACAGCTGAAAAAGATGAAATGAAGATACACTCATAATGTAATGAAGAAATCAGATTGATTAAAATTTAAAATTAATTATTGCTCAGTGTTTTAATGACTGGAGAATTAAAACTACAAATAAGACAAAAATTATTTTAATAACGTTATACTATAATCGGACATAAATATCACGTTTTATTTCTCTGATATATAGCATTTCTGCTCGGAAACAGAAACAAATTAAACATTCAAATGTTAAACAACATGACTTATTTTACGAATACATTTAAGTTAACATAATTTGATTTCTGAACTGTATGATAAAAGAGATTCTAGATGTTGAGTGAAGCACAGTTTTCTAAAAATCAGCATAAATAATCGTGAAACGGGGTGCCTTTGATGAAAGTTTATGAAGGACGGACAATAAAATACAAGAAAAAAATTAATACGGCCGCCAGAGATTTGAATCACTTTGTACATGTCCGTTAGATTCAGAGGAAAAAAGTTCCGCGCGACTATTGGTGTTACTGTCCGAAGGTATAAGATGCTGCCTTTGATTCGGGATATCTGTCTCCCTGTCTCTTAAGTCAGTATTGGAAACATTTCTCCTGGAGTCACTTGTACTATGATTGCTGCTGCATTCCGATTGAAGAATGGAATCGCCAGTGCTAGAGTCTCTAGAAATAGAAGGTCCGGCGCTATCTAAACATCTCTGGACAACTGTAGAATCTTCCTCAGTAGCAGAGTTTCTTGTGTCTCCATTATTATTCAAAAGATGTACAGAAGATTGTATTTGGTTTTGAGATGAGTAAAACTGAGAATACAATAAGGAGGGTGTCACCATTGGGGGTGTCAAATACATCCCAGCTGCAGCAGCTGCCGCCATCAAGGAAGGGTTGGCTGCTCTGGAAGGGTTCGCATTACCATAGTAACTATGTCCAGTTGACAACAAACTGTAGCTACCATGACTGACGGTAAAATATGGAAGATTAGTATTGTGGGAAGCTGTGCCAGCAGCCAAGAAAGCCAAAGATGTGTTGTTAAAGTGATGAGGAGTGGCATAAGCACTGCACGATGCAGGATTGCTTCCAGACAGGCCATGTCGTAATTCCGTCAAGCGATCAGTAAGACACAGCTCAGAGGCTGCGACTACAGCATTATTATATCGCGTTACAAATAAAGAATCCTTGAGAGAAACAGGAGACGTTTGCTGGTCGTTGAGGTTTTGAAACGTAGCAGTTGTGCTTGTGGAATGTCGATCAGTTAATAAACCTGTAACATATAAAGAAAATTAGAATTTTTTTCATCTCATCAGTAATGATCTAAAATATAAATTATTAATTAATGCAATCATGTGTCGAATGTCATGAAATGTAATCACTTGTAAGACACATTGTACATTTTTCAGGTGATATTTAATATTAAAAATGGCACTATAAAGCAGGTTGCCTAGCTCTGGGCACATTTAATTAACATAAATAAACAACAAAATATGAAGTCATTACTACGCCTGAAAAACAGCAATATTTCTGACGTAGCACGAAACCAAATTAAATATATATAATACAAAAATTAGACGTTTTTAGTTTTTCTTCTCATACACATTTTGGAAATGCCCAGCATTTAATCACTTTCTGGATGTTTTGGGAAAATTTTCATGGGAGAGCCTTTTCTCACATATTTTAGCAATTTTCATAGATAAACAAACAGGATATTGCTTTTTGGTATATTTTTAGTTAGTTGCGCGGAAAATGCAAAAACCATTTGAGAACCTTTTTTCGGTGACCACCAGCCAAACTGATCCTAAAAGTCGCATTCATAATAGATTGAAAATACCTTAAGTTAGTAAAACCATTAAATTAACCATAAACCTTTAAGTTAGTAAATAAAGTCAATTGCAGCGTGAATTATAAAAATATTTAATTTATATGAGACGCAAACAGTACTTGATTATCTAGGGCCGGTAAGATCCCTAAAGATAAAAAGCTTTTTATCAAGGGTTTTAATCAAGTAAGCCACTTTAATCTAACTGCGTTACTCCTTTGCAGGAATAGGGGTTGTTTGGTATTATAGTACTTCACTTTTGCGTGCATCACTTGCGGTTTAAGAAATTCTAGTTGTTGACTTCATTACTCTCAAGCTTATTTAAACTCTTGAGTTATAATTTAACCTAAATTTAAACCTCTTCTTAGGCTTCTTTAATTACACAAATAAAATCCAAAATTTCTAAATTAAGTTCTTGTGCACAGCGGCTCTTCTCTCACTTGCTGTTTTAATGGAATACTTTTATACTGTGTTATACATTGTAATAACAGAAAACGTGTACAGTCCGCATTATGATACGTTCACTGAATATGTTATGTTACCACAGCATTAATCATCGAACGTATTCGGGCAATTTACCAGTTCTTATCGCTTTGGCCCATCATGCTTCATTAAAGCTTTACTTTTTCTTCCTTGGCAAATTGAAAATTTTACCACTGTTGCCAATTATGTAATAGGAAAATTGAAACATTCTTTCAAATTAGAAACAAGTTAGGAATGTAAGTAAATTAATGTAGTGCAATGACATATTAGGTTGAAAGAAAAAAAAGGAGGTTACTTATTAACGTCTTTTGTTTTTTTATTTCATTTTGGATCTTAAAATATCATCTTTTGTATCTCAAATTTTCGCATCATATTACCTTTAAATCATGATATTACAATATTAATAATGTACGGGACTTGCAAATTGCCAGTTCTCTCAACAGTTGCCAGTAGTACGGCAGACGAACTTTAGGTTACCATTCCTGGCAAATTATATGTTTTCAAACTTTCACTTTTGTGTAGTAGAAGATATATAAGATATCTTTCAAATCATAAAATTAGTAATTGATAAACTAAATAGTTTAGTAACAATATCTGTATTTTTTAAATATTTCGTTCTTATTTCAGTTTAAATAAATATTTCTAATTGATATAATTTATAATTCATCTAACTAAATGGTAGTTTTGTTAATTATGATGATAAAAATATGTTTTTGTAAACGCTATTTATATTTCATAATCATTATCACTAGTCATTCATTCTTTTTTAGCTGTTGTTTATCACTTCTAGCAATTGAAAACGTAGTTTTTCTATTTAAGATTTACCTGGCTGATTTTGGTTCGTATTCCACATCTTTTTTAATATTTTGTATTCCATTTTTATAGCATGATTTTCATTGCTTTAAACACTTTCGTATGTTTCTTTCATTTCATGTATAATAGTTGCTGACCTAGAAACATTTTGTTAGATTTACGTAAATTCTATATGCTTCATATTCTTTATATTCTTTTCTCGAACAGGATCTGAGTTTTCCGATACGAAAGATGCTCGAAACTCTGTCTTCTTTTCCGAATCATTTTAAACAATTTAACAAGCAAAGTGGCTAAACGCATTAGCGCAGAGATTCGAAAAACAACAACTGAAGCACTAAAATGATAAGTAATGACAATAATCCCGTGAAAAAAAGAACATAAAGGGGTAGTCTGGGACATTTAAAACAGTTTAGCCTTGTCGCCACCTACTTTTATTTTTAAAAATTGCCTCTTATTGGAGCAGACGATACCTCAAATGACAATTTACCACCCTTCAGTTATTTCTAACCAGGCATTTAACAGCCGCCACTTCTTACAAATTACTTAATAATTACTTCCCCAAACTTCTACTTTATTTTCGAAAAACCCGCCGATAATTACTAAATAATTTTCACTCACATTTTTTTTTCTTCTGTTGTTATTAGTCTGTTGTTCCAGCACATCTAGTTCCTTCATCACAGGAATTTTATCAAAAACATTCATCGAACAAATTGCACTTTCCGGTCGATAAGCCACCACCAAACATATTCATCGCGGTGCCTATGACTACACACAGTTTCCTAAGGTACCGAAAATAAGCAATTAAAGCAGCCCCTGTGCAGCGTATCATTTAAAATGAGTTAATATGCATCAGCCGCAGCGCTCAACAATCCATCTTGTGTTAAGTCTTCCTACAGTGAACCTGCGTCCCCACCCGTCGCCACTTCGTATGGATCCATCACTGTCAACACTTCAAATGTTAAAATGATTATAGCGAAGAGTTTTCTTCCAGAACTCTCCTAGACTTTATTCCTCACCCCCTCCCCTTAAAATATAGCTGAAAGGTCCCCCCCCCATCCACACGGTCCTTCCCTTCAACTGGCCCTAACTTCCTATTGATCGGGCCAGCTACTAATGAAAGCTGGAAGTCAATTGCTTGCTTTTCGGAAATTGTAAAAGCGGTCTGTTGACTTTTCAAATTGTTCTTAGCTCAATCGGAAATTTTTCTTGGTCGATAGGATGGTTCTCCGATTTTGGGGTCCTGCACGATCTCCCTTCTTCTTTTCACTGCGTGTGAAATAGGGTTATAATTGATATTTTATTTTTGAAGTTTCCTTTCAGAAGGCCGTACTATTTATCACTTAGTCTAATGAGCAAAAGTTTCAGTGTCTTCTATGAAGTATTTGAAAAATTTTCAGTCAGTTTCCATATGCACCTGGAATGTATTCCTTTGTTATAAAATATAACTTTTCAAACGTCGTCTAATCAATGAAAAGAGAGATATAAGAAATAAAACTTCATTTGTCTCCCTGATAGGTACAGCGGTTGGTGATGCTGGCTGTCAGTCGCTGGATCCGGGTTCAGATCCTGGAGAAGACTTGGACATTTGCAAGTATATAATGTTGTGTAACACGGGGCACTTATATACTGGCTAGCTGTCCTCTCAAAAGATTTGGTAGTAGGGCAAGAAAACTGGGAGACTCTCAGATCCGTCTCCAGGGGAGTGTACTCCAGCAAATTTGGGGAGAAACTGTACATTTATGACAGTGGGACTATACCTGTAAAGGCATTGGTGAAGTTCTGGTGTTCTTACGTCTGCCTGTCTTATCTAAAAGTTGGTTGACCCCCCCGGCTGTAACAGCCATGCCTTTGCATACACATATGAAAAAGTTTAGCACTTTATCGCTCTCAATTTTTTTAATCTTGCAGAACACGGTTTGCCTTGAATATAAATTGCAGACAAAGTTTTTAAAATATCTTGTGTACAGAGTCTATACAGGGAAACAGCTTTATTTCTAAAACAGTTTTGCGGCTAAAATAAAATAATATATATGCACAGGGTGTATCAGTACAGCGGTAATAAACTTTCAGGAGAGATAGAGTAACCTAGACGATGGGAAATCACATAGTAATGCATGGTCTGAAACGCTTTCCTGGCGCGGTAGTGACGACACAAAATGCAAAAAAGGAAGGACACAAACAGTGAGACAAAATGTATTTTATTATGTTTAGTACAGCTGAAACCAACAAAAACAAACAACGATCATCATTAAAGAAGATGTTCGAAATTACGACCCCGGACTGTGATGCAGGCCTCACTTCTCCGGCGCATGGAAGATCTGCATCACGAATAGAAAATCGCATGGAAAATGCATTACGCATGGTTCTGCATCGTGGTTTGGGTCGTAATTTCGAACACCTTCTTTGATGACGATCGTTGTGGTTCAAGTCCCGGCGAAAACACTGCTCATTTTTCACGTCTTCTGCTTCCAAAATAATCCAATCGCTCTACAGTGGCGCACGAACTAAAATGGTGGTGGATGATGGTTCTTCACCACCAGGATTTGGCGATTGAGTTCCCTAATCCCCAGGCGCCCTTTAAAGGGGGGTATATAAGGTATTTCTCCCGCCTTCTTAGCATCCCTTCGTGGTGTAGTGGTCAGCACACTCGGTGCGTATTCGAGAGGTACGTGGTTCAAATACAGAATAGGGCACTGCTTATTTTTCACGTCTCCTGCATCAAAATAAACCTAATGTCTCTACAGCTTAACATCATGATAACCACTGAAACACGACGGCACTCAAGGGGAATGTGAGAACTCTTTATAACTTCAGATGTCGACTGAATTTGAAGAAGTGAGTGCTCCGTAAAAAACAGAACTAGTGAGTTATAATAACTTCCAATTATTTGTAATCCTACAGATTTTTGCAAGCACTTTGTAATTCGTGTTTTTCTCCATATTTTAATCTTAAATCATCTAGGGCTCAAACTATACAAAGATCTGTACTTTATTCCTTTCAAACCAGCGTAGTAGGAATTAATAGTACACTCGTGTTAAAAAAATAAGCAACAAACGCTAAAAGAAAAGGTACGAACGCAAGAAGAGGAATTAAAACGTATTATTTACATATGAAGTAGAGGTTGCATCGCGAAATGGAAATGGACAACCAAAATTAGCATAAAACACAATCCCACAGTCACTCTATAACGTCTTAAAAAGGGGCATAAGGGACTTATGCGTCATTTCGCAAGCAGAGATATTGTGAGTAATTCGAGATAACCAAAGCGGAAAGCATAAGCAGAAAACACCACTTGCACATGCTGTAAGCTGTTGCAATACAATCTGCTGTTACAACAGAGCTGAATGTGCACCTTATTTTCATCAATAGGCTGAGGAATCTTTATCAAATGGGCAAAAATCCCTCTAGAGGACGTGGGTCTGGACGCCGGCCGATTACCGAAATGGCTTCCTGTTGCTATGTGCAATAGGCCGAAGATCATTAACAGAGAAAACGTTAGCGTCGCATCTCTCAGCCGCTTCTTATCCCGGCAAAGCGTGTCGCGTCGACTGAATGAAGGTGGACGGTACGCCCGACGACCTCTGTGTTTTGTGTTCTTTTGTCTCTGTTGCATATGAGAGCGCGGTTGAACTGGCCCCATGAATATCAAAGATGGACACCACAGCAGTGGAATTACGTACTCTTTAAGGATGAATCTCGATTTAACATCCAGAATGATTCCCAAAGAGTAATGATATGGCAGGCTATCGGGAGACAAACATCGTCGAAAGAGACCATTAAGGAGAAGAAGATTTAATATATGGGCTGGGATATCATAGAACGGCCGTACCGACCTTTAAGTGATTTCTGCTGGTTTCGTCACAGCCGTCCAATATCGCGAGGAAATGCTTCACCCACTTGTACGTATTTTTATGGCTGCAATGGGCACCGACGTGATATTTACAGACGATAACTCTCTCTCGTACAGAGGTCGAGTGCGGAGTTATGCGGAGAGTAAAACCATTCCACATTTGCCGTGACCTAGTAGATCACCGGACCTGAATTCCACAGAACATTTGTGGGACATGCTGGGACGGACAACGGATAGCAGGTCTTAGTATGCCGTCAGACACCCTCCACGATCTCCGACATGCATTACTACAGGAAGGGGCGCTACTGCCACAACAAGTGATCAACGAAACTATTGCCAGCTTTCCTCGTCGTTGTCAAGTATCATTACAGCTAGAAGGTATCATACCCCTTATTGGCGTGATGCTTCTATTGCACACTCTTCCGACCGGTCATAATACATGTGTTTTTGTATGTCACTGCTTTACTGTTTGCTATGCGGTCTAGTAATGCCACATCAACCTCTCGAATCAATTTCGCGCATATCCATTACATAGTTTTTGTTTTATTTCAAGTATGGCATTTGTTGCTTATTTTTGAAGAGTGCATTTTGTTATAGCTGCTGATAAGAATGAAAGATGAAGGATCTTATTCTCTAAAAGGAAATCTTTCCTTAATTTGATAAATAATACTTAAATGAGACCTTTCATGTTTATTAAAATACTCAGCCATTTTAATAATTGTTATTTTTATTTCAGTTTATGCTGTATCAGAATATCCATAAGTATTATGTCACACATGTGCACCTTTCCTGGATGAAGAATACACTTATTTTACGCAATGCTCTGCTCAAGTAATTTCCGTGTTGTTAATCATACACTACATTCCGAGTCTTTTTTCTGTACACATTTTAAAGTAGCACAGTTTTTATGTGTTAACTATTAAATTTGCAAATTGCCCGTTTTCGTTTGCATTCTAAGAACAAATGGCGAGTGACTGATGGGAAAACGTACCTCCAGATGTAGGACATTTAATTTTTCCTGGCGTTCTTTTGAGGGCCTTAGATTATGCCTGCAGAACTTCTGTAGACGGTTTAAAGAAGCTATTCTCACTAGGCTTAAAATATAAGATAATGCAAAAAAAATGTTATGGCTCGAAAAATGTATTACTCCCAAGCCACTCAACATACTGAGATGATTCACGTATTAAAATGCAGGTAAATAGCAGAAATTTGAGTGGATGTCGGGTAAAGATATGAATGAGAACTTTTCCAACATTTGGATTAAGGGAAGGAAGGAAACAAACCAGTTTTCTTTCCTTCAGAGAGCCAGAGCTTGGACAGCTGTGCTTACAGCTGTGTAAAGCTTAAGTAAATTTAATTTTTGGAAATAAGCCCAAAACATAGCGCATGATAAAAAAGTTCGTGATCTATAGCGTCCGCAGAAAAAACTGTATTGAAACAGTAACTCCATTATTCAGTATACTTGGAACAAGAACGAATATAATTTCGAGGTCTGCTTTGTCACAAACATAACGTTTAAAGCACTCTAATATGTTTAATAAATTTTAAGTAACACGTTTTTGTATTACTAGTATTCTTTTCAGAATGTATGTAATTTTTATTTATTTATTTATTTATTTTTTCATTACTTCGACGGGTACAAGAGTACCCGTCAAAGGAAGGAATACTGGGCTTTTCATGGGAAACTAACTCATATTTATGTAATACCCATGGGAAAATCACAAAAAACCCACTCAGTCAGCCAGTTAGATGAGATTCGAACTCATGTCGAACTGTAATCTTCGAATTTTCTGCGAGACTGCTAGTGGGCTGAACTCTACATATTAACTACAAAATCTCATTTCCCAAAAGCAAAACTAATTTAAAAATTCGTACCGTCAATTTAATAATAAATTACAAACAAAAAAGTATTATTTATTACAGTACAAAAAATTGACTTCTTGTCTAGTGCGTGCATATATTGGGTTGGCAACTAAGTAATTGCGGATTTTTTTAAGAAAATCAAAGACAATTTTTTCATGGAACTAAATAACTTTATTCTGTAATGTATTGCCCATTTTGATCAATGACCTTTTGCCATCTTTCAGGCAGCATCATAATCCCCCGTTCATAAAACTTCTGGTAATTGAATCAGGTACGATTTGACATGATCATCATTATTGAAATTTTTACCATTCAAGGAGTTTTGTAAAGATCGAAACAAAAAGTAATCAGATGGTGCAAGGTCAGGACTATATGGTGGATGTGGCAAAACATCCCAACCAAGTTCCAATAATTTTTGCCGAGTGACCGAAGATGTGTGTGGCCTTGCATTGTCATGATGGAATACAACACCTTTTCGATTTGTCAATTCGGGCCCATTTTCTTCAACTGCATTGTTTAATTTTAGTTGTTCAATGTAGACATCAGAATTGATCGTTCGGTTGGGTGGTAAGAATTCAAAGTAGACAATTCCTTTGTAATCCCACCAAACTGATAACAAAACCTTCTTTTGTTGAATATCAGCTTTTGATGCTGTTTGAGTTGGTTCACCTGGCCTGCTCCATGATCTTTTCCGCTTGATATTGTTGTAAACAACCCATTTTTCATCGCCCGTTATCAGTCGTTTTAAAAAGGGATCATTTTCATTACGTTCAGTTCGTGAGGAACCCATGTATCGAGTTTTTGAACATAGCCAAGTTGTTTTAAGTGATTTTCAATGCGTGTATGTGATACATGAAGCTTCTCTGCAATCTCACGTGTTGTACTGTGACGATCCGAATCGATTATTGCTTTCATTAGGTCGTCATCAACTTCAACTGGACGACCAGAGCGTTTTTCATCTTTGAGTGAAAAATCACCAGAACGAAATTTGGCAAACCAATTTTGACACTGCCGTTCTTTTAAGGCTTCGTCACCATAAACAGCACATAACTTTTTATAACCTTGCGATGCGTTTTTCCCTTTACGGAAATAAAATAGCAAAATATGACGAAAATGTTCCTTTTGATTTTCCATTTTTCAACGAACGCCAAACGAAAACTACGCAACCGATCAAAACACTTTTTTTACTGATTCACAGCTGAATTGCTAACTATCAAATAAAAAATGTGTTTTACATTTGTACTACGTCTCCAAACCTTAAAATTCAACTGAAGCCATCTATGAGTGAAATCCGCAATTACTTAGTTGCCAACCCAATAAGATTAAACTAAAGCAGATTCCTGTCTCTGTTCTACTGAATCGTTATAAATCTTTAAGAATCGATATTTGTATATTCTTAACTGAAAAATATGAGGAAAAAATAATGGATAAAAGTCTTTGCATTCATAAAAACCTATGTTTTTATAAATAAACCATGCAAATAGAATATAAATGGATTTCATAATAACTGAACAGTATAAAAAACAAAACTATTGAAAAAAATCCGATAATATCAACATAAATAAATATGCTGTAATACATTGCATTTGACAAGAAACATAATATTTATACATAGGAAAAAAATTGCAACCCTCCTCTTAATTCTACACAGACGTTTGTCAAAACGATTGTGTGTCATCGTAAATTCAGTGGCTATGAGAAAGTTAACAGCCCAGTCATAAATCTTATTGCGTGCCTTGAAACAATAGGCTAAACATACAAAATGAAGGCGTTCCTACCTGTAGGCGTGGCTTGAGGCGTGGCGTGACCCGAGTCGTGAGACGTGACATCTACCTGAGGACAAGGTGCAAAACCTGCTGACTGAAGTCCGTGACCCAGGTAGTTAGGATAGTGACCGGTATGAGGACTCCACTGTGTTTCACCACCAAAGGGAAAACCAGCTTGCGTTGGATCTACAAATAACAAATGCTATATTAGACGAAAAAAAAATCATTAAATGTTTACATGCTTATCAAAGACAACTCACGCCATGCTCCGATTTGTACCGGAGAGACGGAAGTCAGAAATCTTTGTAAAGTCCTTTTCTCCTTTTTAAATTTCTACTTCGTCTTGCATAAAGAAGAAAGTAATATTAGTAAAACATCCGCAAAATATCAACCCAACTGTAAACTTAAAAACGTTTTTTTAAAATGAAGTTTATTATCAATTATCTGGGCCCCGACTAAAGGACATTCCACATTATACCAATTTAAGATCCAATTGTTACACACCGTTTTCAATACAATTTATGAAAGTTCCTCTCGAATGCGTAGAAATTTCACTCAGGATTTCTTTTTCAGATGGTTTAAATGTCATAGAAATTCTGAATACTCATTCGATATCTAGCCATCTAGTGCTGAAATGACTACACATGGTGCAAAGAAGCACGAAACTACAGAAAAACAAAACAGAGAAAATTAAAAGCTTTGACGTGAAAGTGTTTAAGAAATGTTTTTTTTTCTACATTTTATTCATTGTACTTTTCAAATGTTGACACTGATGATGTTACATTCCCTAGCAGAGCCGTGCCTATATGTTTTTTCACCCGAGGCAAAGCGGTAAATGTGGGCCTCTGTACACAATGCAAGATTATTTGTTTACCTATTTGTGTGGGGGGGGAAGGAAGAATAAATAAATAATACTAAATTATGTTTGAAATCATAACATTATACAAACACGCGCAATATATATATAAAAGAAAGAAAAAAATGCCATAACTAATAATATGGTACATTTCATTTTCAATCCTCCTTGTTTATTCTTCAGATGTTATTCCAGAAGGCGTTTATGAAATTGCAAAACTCAGCAGTTATGTCGCCGTCGATGTCCAGTTAGTGGACTTTGGGAAGTTTATTATGACTATAGAATTAATTAATGCTATTAGTTTTTTTTTTAATTTTTTAGCTGGATTGTTTATAACACGAAATTCTTTTAATATTCACCGAAATTAAAAATTAAAAATAATAAATTTTAAAAATAAATTTCTGAATTTTTGATCGAATAGCTAATTTGGCTCCCCTTCTATTTGTTCACCTGAGGGAAGTGCCTCACCTTCGTCTCGGGCCTGCTCCCTAGAGTACAGTTGTCTCAAACTTTGCCACAACCTGCCTCCGAAGCAATTTTATGTGTCCCACTAATAGGTTATGTACTTATTTAACTCTATGAGTGGCATCACCGGCTTTATACAATCATGAGATTTTTTAGTCATTTGGTGTGCATTAGCTTATAATTTTAAGTATTTTGCTTTCTTGCTTTCTTTAATGATGTGAATAGCAGTTTACTGAATAATGTCCGTTCCCCTCCTCAACCTCATGAGCTAATAATTTTTCTTTGAGTCTGTCAGTAGTCGGTAATGTGGATGTACAGAGATGCAATTCTTATTGCAAAATAGATGGAGACAAATTAACAAACGGCTAGTAAAACCTGTTATTAGTGCTTGTCGTTACATTTGCTTTACATCAATAAAAACCATTTAAAATTATGCAAAACGTTTGAGTATTTCTATTTCTATTACTAGAGAAATTGCTATTTTTAGACTACAGAAGGAAAATTAATTTGCGCTGCTAATTTAATCTTTTACATATTCTTTATTTTCCTTACATGTATATAACACGCATATATATAAATATAAATATATGCGTGTGTGTGTGTATAATATACAAATGTGTATTATATATGCGTATTGTTTTGGTATTATGTGTGTGAGTGTATATAATATAGATATATATATTGTGTGTAATATAAAAAAATGTAAATCACAAAATTATTATTTAAACTAGCAATAGCCCTTTTATCCTCCCTCTCTATTTCAAAACTAGTAATAACTTTTCTGGACTGCGTCATAACGCTGATGACGCATAGAATTCGGAAACTGAACTCAAAATTTCGAGAACTGAAAACCTTTTCCTTAATAAGCAACCTATACCAAAACCTTCCGTTGGTGAGCTTCCATATTGGATAACTGCACACTCTAGCTTCTACTTTCCTTTCCGTTAAGAAACTATTTCGCTCTGCTCTCTTCCTATCGCAACAGCATCAAACGAATCTAAAAATGTATAAATATTCTTGAATAAGCAAGATTAGAGTGCGAAGTAAATTGTGGCTGCAAATGTCAGTTGAAATAAAGATGACTATTTAATCCGACTTGACTGCCAATTTTGTTGTTCATTATGGATTGAACATTCTACGTTCTACACCATCAACATTCTACGTCTTTTTCATTACATATACACACACATATATATATCTATACATTTCTCTCTCTCTCTCTCTCTTTCTCTCTCTCTAGATATATGCATGTGTGTGCGTGTGTGTGTGTGTGTGTGTGCGTATGTGTAAAAAAAGATATGCAAAATGATTTGAATGATATGTGAATAATTTAACTTTAGTTTTGGTGATGTAAAATATACGAACATTTTGGTATTTTACCGATTACAAAGATATTACAAGGAAAAGTAATTTTTATTATGTTTAAGACAATCTTCTCAGCTAAGTAATTTAGAAATTTCAGACGAAGGCCAAGTATCGACCTTCAAAATACACATACGAAGAACTTAAAGATATCTAGAATACAAGTTGCCCCAGTGAGAAAATAACCAGAATAAATACACCCGTACTATATAAAGTGATTCTAATCACGCTAGACAATGTTTACGATTAAACTAATACAAAGATAAGAATACATACAGGTGTTATTCACTTCAGATCAGCAAATTTATTTTCTGCAGCTATTGCATATATGTGGTTGTACATTACTTGTTTTTATGATACAGTAAATTTCACTCGATAGTAAAAGAACTAGCAAATTTGGCATCACAGGAAATGAATTAGCAATATTTCATTAGCTTAGTAAAAGAATACGTTTCTTAAACTTATCCTACAAACAATTTTCACAATTTTTAAAAGGGAATCTTTGTCAGCAGCTGAATCTGACGAGACGGAGTTTCATTTCGGGCACACACCCCATGGGGTCAAACATCTCATTTGTTTCGGAAAACCGCATCCTTGGCTATTATGCGGTCGTATTAATAAAGAGCTTAAGCCCTCCTCTTCTACCTAGGGACATTTTCCTATTTTCTTCGGCGCTCCATCTGCACTTGAACCAAAAAGGAGAGAGAGAAGAAGAGAGCTGTAACTGTAAACACTCAGCAGGACAGTAATTTAAAATGTTGCGACAACCTGAGGCGCCATGATGTAACTCGATGTGCGATAATGCAAACTGACGTGAAATTTTAGCGCTCTTGGTGGGTATTTCAAATGATTTTAAAACTAAAATTAATGGAAAGAAAGGAAAATAAGGTTCTCATGAATAAATTCGTAAAATATATTTATAAAGATGATCTCATTCATAATCGAACTCGCTTAACCTATAACTAGTTTTTAGTAACTAAGTCCTTAGATTTACTTTGTAGGAGAAAACACGAAAAAAATACAAAAGAAAAAAATCTGAAAGAGTTAAAACTTTAACGGTTGCTCAAAACGGCTCTTTTAAAGTTCGATAGAGATGACACAGATGGAATACCGAAACATTTTTAGGATACTAGATGAATATGCATTTATACTAACATGAGAACGTTAGATATCTTCGATATATATATATATATACATCTATATATATATATAAAGAAGAAAGTGAGTTTGTTTGTTCGCTAATAACTCAGTCACTACTATAGCTATCGTCACCAAACTTTCTACAATTCTTTTCTGGGTCCTGGAAAAGGTCAACATCGACGTTTTTCCAAAAAATAGTAGTTAAAATCAGAGATATTAATTAAAACCCCGGAAAAACGATAATTTTGGCCCTCATTTTTTTGAGTGGCAACAGTTTCGTAAGCTGGAGATGAAAATCTGCTTTATTTTGAAAGTTGTTGCCACTGCTCGCTTGCAAATCCTAGAGTTTGTTAATAAAAAATTTCTAACTTTTACGAAGAAATAAAAATGGCATTGCCAAACATTAAATACATGATTCCCGATTCCAAAAATTCGTGGAAAGCCACTTCGACACTTCCCATCTTCGTACGACTTTAAACAGCAGAGATGTTAATTAAAACTTTTTGGAGACGGTTAATTTCGCACTCATTTTTCCAAGTGGCAACAGTCTCGCGCGTTGAAGATAAAAATGCTTTATTTCGAAAAGTAGCGCTATTGCTCGCTTTCAAATAGTAGAGTTTTGTTAATAAAAAATTTATATAAATAAGGCAGAATGTCTGTTTGTGTGTTTGTTTGCTTGTTCGCGTTATTGATTTCTGATCAATAATGATAAATTTTTTTCCACATTTAATCGACTAAAATTGAATATAGGTGAAATATTACATAGGACTTTAGTCTTAACGCCCATGTGATTAAAAAGCAGAAAATCATTTAAAACTACTTGCCATTCTTACTGATATAATGAGAGAGAATTAGTTTATTTTTCTATCGAAACTTTTTATGTTGTTTCCATATTTCATCCGACTGAAAAATGCATGACTATGAATCGGATTTTTTGCATCGTTATTAGAGAAGGATTACAGCGGTATCATTCTCTTTGTTGTTAGATGTATTATTCTCAATCAAACTTAACTGCCACGGGGTACTTTCGCTAGTGTATATATATATACATACATAATGAAGTGAAAAATGTGTATTGTAATTCTTTAAAAAAATTGAATGCTTTTAATTAGATATATCATGAATTAAATGCATTTTTATTTAAATCACTCAGATTAAAAAGTAAAAGTATAATATTCTTAAAAATTGCATCTATTGTTTTTAAATAATTTAATTTTTTAATTAATAATAGATTAAATATGAAAGAATAATATCTTACATTTTTCCGAATGGCAACAAGCTCCAATGGAAAGTAAAACAACGCATTATAGCAAAACAACGCTAAACCGCCTTTTGATACTAACAAGTCCTTTTGGGCTAAAAGTCGGTAGTGTTCTAAGGATTCGGACAGTCTGATGGTCAGAAAGACTGCTTCCAATTACGCCACGAAAGCACGCGCGAAGAAAGGAAAAAATTCCTTATATTTTGTCCCACTTAAAGGGTCACTGGAAAGGAAGTGTCCCAACAGTCAAATCCTGGTAGCGACTGATTTTTGCCTACCACATTTTATTTTGGTCGCATTTGCACTTTCGTTAAATTCATTTCGGAGCAGGAAACATGAAAATTGGGCAATACCCTCGCTGAGATCCAAATTATAAAGCCCCATTTTGCGATCAGGACGTCCTTCCAATTACATCACGAACACATGCTTTGAGGAAAAAAAAATTTCTTTACACACTTATGTAATGAACTTAGGAAAAACACTGCCTTCCTTAAACACTTTCTTATGAAATTTGTTAAAATCGTTCCAAGCAGAAATAAAAATTACAATTAAAATTACAATTAAAAAATTTAAAAATATCAGAAAGCTTTCAGATTTTACATTACCACTAAAGAAGCATTTTATGCGCTTTTACACACATATACACGTATGAGTGCATATGGGCTAACGCCATTTTGAACTAAGAATATTATAAAGCATTTATTTAATTAATTTTTTTTAAAAAAGCAGCATATCTTAATCTCACATAGACAGTCTCGCGTGCTGGAGATAAAAATCTTTTATTCCGTTCAATGTTGTCAATATTGCCTTTGAAATCGTTGAGTTTTTCAATATAAATTCCTTCAAATGTTACAAAATATGAAATCGGTTATATTCAAGTAGAAGACTACGTTGTTTAACATTTGATGGCTCTAGCTACAGTTGTTTTTTCCCAATGCTAGAAATATACATGCATTCATACATATTCTTCATTAGTTACTTTCTTTGAATATAATACAGGGCAATAATATTTGGTGATAACAATTTAAAACGTGATTCGCCTTTTATAGTGAATCAACGCAAAACGCCTTTTCGAGACTAATAGCCCTTCCGCGCTAACGCACCTTTGGTCTAAAAAGGGAAAATAAAAAAGAGAGAGAGAATTGTATCTTCTTATATGTAATTAAACATGTTTAGAATTTTAATCTAGTTGTCAGAATAATATGACCAAAAATAGCAGTTTTCTGTAGGACTTTTATTCATGTATATTTCCTGTACATATTATACAATTAAATACACCAAACAAACAGAAAGCCTAAAATAGAGAAGTCTGAAAATATCAATGACATCGGTGTTATCTTTATTAAAAAACTGTCATGGAGTTTGATGATGTGACGGAGAGGAAAACGGAGTGTTAAAGAAATTGTCTGGAGAATGGAGAACTGTAGTAATAGAAAATCTGAATATATATAATATAAATGTTGTTCTTATTATTAAAGCTCAGACTATTACTCTAAGAACAATTAAAAACGGGCTGTCAGAGAGAGTATGTATAAGCATTTAATAAAGCGCCGGTTATTAACTGTGCTCACTTTTATTTTTTATTTTCATTTCCTGTGGATTTAATTTCTTAAAAATGGAAGTACATTCTTTCAAAACTTAAATCGAAATTTAATTTTAAAAATGTTTTTTACGTGAATTTGCGTGATACATATGAAATGCATTCAGCGGTGTTTCAAAGCAGCTGAAATTATTCTTTTTTTCACAGACTTAAATAAAAGCTTATATATTACATTCTGAAAGAACTATCATTTGTAGATTCATAAAACCATGCGCAGTATTAATTTTACCTGGGTGTCTATTTTTGAATAAAACAAGCACGATGAATATGTTTAATAGCCGATTTTACACAAAAGCCATCATTTTACTAAAGCTCTTAAAACTATGTAGCTGTTTTGTGATTGAACTTGAAGAATTAAGAGTATTTAAAACTTTAAGGCGAAACCTCCTTTATTTCTGCCTGCATACTTTTGTGACGTTTTTCCATCTCCCTTCTTTAATGTTATGGCAGTAATGAGTTATCTGAATCTCTGAGTTATATGAAAGCTCTCAGTTATCTGAATATAAATTAGTTAAGTAGCCTTGCTAATGAATCGGTTTATATGCTTGGCAAAATTCCTTTAGTAACGTGAAGAGCAACTCTTCTTTCTACACGAAAGTTTTAATTGTGAGTCACGACGGTGTTTTACTATATTGTTCGATATACTGTGCCATTTATTTATACTCAGATGCTTGAGTTACAATCTTCTCAGTTTTCTGAAATTATTTCTTTTTTTCTGTCTTTCATTGATTCTTATTACATGCCTTTTGGAATTTGTAAGAAAATGCTCAAGGGCGTACATGTAACATGTTCAAAATTACTCGCAATTTCTTAGAATAACTTGGAATTTTTGGACAAGAAAAGAACTTGATCTGTTTAATTTATCTTCTGCATCGAAATAACATAAATGAACTGTTGAAATAATTAGCATTCGATTATTTTAAGGAAAAAACACGTTGTTTTTTTGAGAGCCTGAAAGTTCCTTGCCAGATCTTTTATTTGAAATTATAGTAGCTGTAATTAATGCTCTGTTTTTCAGCTTAATGCAAGGAATGTATACTGCTTATCCGTTGGTTTCCTACAGTAAACCAGGGGATAGGCAGCTGTTTCGCTATGCGCTATCATCTTCTATTACCTATGCAGTGGAAAGTAGATTACATAGCACATATGTACTAATTATTACAAAATGAATGAATGACAGATATCAAAAACTCGTAAATAAATTAATCATAGGCTTAATTTTGCATGACCTAAAAAGAAAAACGAAACTATCCAAATAGCCACATGTCAAATAATTGGAGTTCTACCCTACTTTTGTTTTCTGTGCTGTCACTTTAATAAAAGTTTAAATCATGCAATTTTTATAAAGTAACAATTCTATTAATGTGTTTTGTTATGAGTACATCAAATATGTTATGCGTTTATTCGGTATATATAGGTTACGGATGTAAGGGGACTATTGCCTAAAACTGCGAGTAAATAATTTGAACTGAAAAGAGAGGCGGAAGACACATTCTGGCAGAAAAGATATTTTTTTATTTTCACATCTCTCTATAGAAATAAGATGATTCCGTGAAAATTGTAAATATATCTGGATCAAAAATTTAGTTTTATAATGCACATGCTAGATGTGGATGGATAGATGTGGAGTTTCAGTAAAAGGAGATTAATTTTTATAGTTTTATAATTTCGTATATTTTTTTTTCTTTTTCGCATTTTTATTTTTCGATTTGTACTATTGACAAATTCTTATTTTAGCTTGGTATGTTTAGACGCAGTATAGCCTCTTATCCACGGTTGCAATTATTAATATTGTTGAGCCATTGCCTTGATTTGATTAGAATTTAATTTTAACTTTAGATGCTTTAAGTTTAATTTACTTCAATCTGCAGCTATAGCGCAGGACTGGTTAAAAGTTTTTTTTTTAATTTTTGGCCCTGTTACTATGTTTCTTTAAGTCTTTATGTCTTACTATCTCTCTTAAACAGGTTTGTGTTAAATATATATATATATATACTCACATATCCACATACACACACATATATATATAATCCTATAATTCATAATTTATAACAAGAAAATCTTCCACATATCATCTCCAAGGAACAGAAATTGAATTCATGGTACTAAGTACAATTCTACAATTCTACGACAGGCGCAGTCATGTGTTAAGGATAATGTTTTCATTCCAAATACACTGGTGAAATAAATTAAGAGAATTTTCATATTTGATTTATGATCTCCAGAGCTACTGGACAGATTTTAATAAAATTTGGCTTGAACATAGGTTAATACAATACAAACAAAATAAACATTCAACAGTTATAATGGACACACATATTCGCGTGTAACACTCATGGGAGTCTGAAGGTCTGAAACAACGGTTGCAGAAGACGCAAAAGAAATGAGTTAATAGGGGGTATGGTTCCCTCTTACAGCCATACAGGCCTCGCAGCTCGATATCATACTGGAAATAAGGCAGTTTATTAGTGCCTGTGGCAATTGGTCCCACTCATTCAGCAACGCTGTTTTCAGTTCCTGGATGGTTTTCGGAGGGGGTTGCGAGTTGCAATTTCCCTCCCCAGAGCGTCCCAGACATACTCTACAGGGTTGAGGTCTAGAGACCTGGCTGGTCAATCCATCCGGCGAATATCCCCACTCTCCAGAAATTCGTTGATCAGAAGAGCTCTATGTGGCCTCGCGTTATCGTGCCGTAAGATGAGCTAGGGGCCCCCTGCACCCCGTAAAAGGCGAACATAGGGCTCCAAGACCTCATCCCGATACCTCACACCAGTCACAGAGCCTCTGTCAAAGACTCGAGAGGTGTGCGGCCATCCAACATGATGCAGACCATTACACCGCCACCGCTATAATTGTTGATTTCGCGGACATTGGAGGGTAGGTAGCAGGTCCCTGGATCTCTCCATATGAAAGTACGGCGAGAATCGGTGTTTAGGCTAAAACGAGACTCGTCGGTGAACAGAACGGTCGCCCACTGCTCCGTACTCCAATCACTCTGCTGCCTGCACCATGCTAATAGGACTCTCCTGCCCGTAGACGTCAGCGGAACGCAAATAGCCGGTCTTCTGACAAACAAACCTCTCTCATTCAGTCTTTTGGAAACAGTCACCCTTGTTACATGGGTTCCTGTGGCTCCATACAGGTTCCGAGAGAGCTGAGAAGCTGTAGCTTCTCTGTTACGCTTCGCTAAAATGGACAAATATCGATCTTCTCTGGCCATCATAGCTCTTGGACAGCCTTGCCCAGGCTTTCTCTCGATGGATCCAGTATCCTGGAACTGTTTCCATAGGTTACACATGACGCTGGGCGTTAAATTAAGGTCTCTGTATATCTGAACTTGTAATTGGCCTGCCTCTAGCTTCCCCACAATTCGCCACCTCATTCCATCATTTAAACGTTGATGGTTACTCATTTTTACTCTTCGGATGTGAATTTAACCGATTGCTACAAAATAACACCAAGAAATTCCCCGAGGTATGCTAGCGAACGCAATTCGTCTTACGCTCTTTTTATACGGCTTGTCTTACGCTTATAAAGGCTCTTTTTCTGGTAGCTCCGTCTACACACACGTGTAACCTTACGTATTTGCCACCCAAGAATTGCATTTTTATCTAGAAGTAGTGGTTTTTCCTTCAGTTCAGTTTTTTTCATGAAATTCGATAAAATATGCAAATTCTCTTAATTTATTTCGCCAATGTATCATCATTACTTGCCACGACAAATTTCGTGAGCTTGTTCTTATGTTACTGTCAGATAAGTCACAACAACAACACGATCCTATTATAAGTAATCAAATTAATGTGTTAGCAAATCAACCTGTATTATATATTTTTATAAACTGCTTTAAAACATTTGGTTAGGGGATTATGTTTTATGTTTATTTATGCTTAGAAAATTGTGTTTTCTTTCGTAAGCATGTTTGAAGATTGGAGCTCTAGAAAAATAACCATAGACTGCGTTTTCATCTTTTCATGTAAAAGTTATTTTTTTAATTATATGTCGGAGACAAAAAGTGAAAACCGGTGAAAAGTAGTGTTACCGAGAGCTATTGTATCTGCTTTAACAGAGAAAAAACGTTAAGCCTTCCTTTTGGAAATTTTATTACATGATAAGCAGCCAATGAAAATCAAACATTTCTAATTAATCATCGAACCGAAAATCACCACCTCCGCTTTTATTGTAAGTATCATATAAACTTGGAAATGGTATTCTCATACATTTAAAAACTTTGCTCATCGCAATGAGCAAACTGGCTTAAAGAAACTAATCTGGATTCCCCAACCAACTTCCCGAACGGGAGAAAATGCGGCCAAAAAAACTTTTAACAAACATGAAAATTTATTTCATCCAATCCTTCCAATCTCCTTCATTTCATGTGCTATGACCGAAAAAAAAAGGTCTTGATTTAAGTCCCCACCCGCACGATCTAAGCTGAAACTCGTCCGTGGAGTATTGAATACCTTCTGCGGATAAATTCCGTCCTTGAATGGTTTCCGTAGAAATTCCCCCAACTAAACAAAGTTACTGGCTATGGTGACAAAAGAGAAAAACTTTCAACTTGGGAAATTTCCTTTGATTTCAGTTTTTCATCCCCTATCTTAGATACTCTCCCCCACAAAAATTCTACAGTCACGTGAGTTTTCTTGAAGAATTTTTTTTTTTTTACTGTAGAGTTTGTAGGTACCCTTGTATGCGTGTGAGGTGTGTATTTGCGTTTTTATTTTATTTTATTTTACTGCTTTTCCAGGTTTGCCCGATCGGTTTGATATGTAACTTGAAATAAGGCCAGTGGTAAGGAATGGAAAGAAAAGAAAGTGAAAAGACAGAGAGAAAGAAGTTTGAGGCAATGGCTGAGGGTGAAGTTATACCACTAACTTTGTTATTCGAATTTCTCTTTTTTTTACATATAAAAATTCTTGCTCAAACTTTTGTAAGTCCTTTTCCGAAAGAACTTCTATTGAAAAGAGAAAATTATGTTTTCTTTCGTAAGCATGTTTGATGATTGGAGCTCTAGAAAAAAAATCATAGATTACTTTTTTCATTTTTTCATATAAACCGGCAATTTAGTATGAGTTTGCTAATATTACAGATAAAGTTTTCCTAGCATATATATTATCATAATACTAAAAATAATGCTTTCATTCTAAATATCATCATTACTTCAATTTTTATCAGCACAGAAACCTTCTATGAGCGTAAAAACAATATCAGACACACATATCTAACATTTCCGAAGATAAAATGAATGCAACGATCACTATTATCGTAGTGATTCAAGAAATAAACCTTATACAGTCATTAGGGTTTTTAAATCAGAACACGTGAAAAATGTGCAGCATCCTTGACGGGACTCGAACCCTGGATCTGTAGAGTACGCTTCCGGTTACATCCCAAAGACATGCGGAAAGGAGGGAGAAAGTACCTTACATACTCCGGCTATTAAAGGAAGACTTGGAGATAGGAGACCTAATCACCAAATCCTAGTGGTTACGAAATATAGTCAACCCTCTTTTAGCGCCACTTGTAGAGTCGCTTAGTCCTTTTTTTTAATAAAAAAAGAAGCAGAAGATTTGAAAATGTGCAATGCCCTCGCCGGGACTCGAATTCGCGTGGCGTATGCTTCTAATTACACCACGAAGGTATGCGGAAAAGACAGCGAAAATACTTTATAACTTTATCTTTAATTACAACTCTAATTAATGATATGACGTATGACCTAATAATTAAAGCACTGGATGAATTATTTGTTGAAAAATATCTAAAATGTATTTTGGTTTTTTAATTCTTGAAAATCCTTGAAATTTATTTATTTCTTCGTGACGTAAATAAAACGTTAAAATCCTTGAATAAAATAATCCTTGAAATTTATTTATTTCTTCGTGACGTAATAAAACGTTTATAAGGTATTTTCTTCCTCCTTTTAGCAAGCCTTCGTAGTGCAACTAGGAGCACACTCGATGCGTATTCGAGAGGTCCGGAGTTCGAATCCCGTTAAGAACACTACGAAATTCTTTAGTTTCCTGTCATTGAAAAAATCTAATGACTCTACAAGTGGCGCCTGAACTAAATGGTGGTGGACGATAATTCCTCACCACCGGGATGTGGTGACTATATTCCATAATCCTCAGTCACCCTTTAAAAGGGAGAGTATATAAGGTATTTTCTTCCTCCTTTCCACATGCCTTTGTAATATAACTGGAAGTACACTCGACGGTCGTTCGGGAGGTCTGGAGTTCGAATTCGGGTGACATTTTTCCCGTTCCTGCATCGCTATAACCTATGGACTCTACTGTTTAAATACAGCCGATTTCGATTTAACTTGATTAAGGTAATATTTTTAGTCCAAAGGGGGTTAGCCCAGAAGGGCTATTAATTTCGTTTTGGCATCTTGTGGCGTTTCACTTTTCAAATTGTTACCACCAAATATTACAGCCCTGGATTATATTTAGAGAAATTAAATAATGAAGAATCTGCATAAATTTATGCATATTTCACGCCCTGTAAAAAAGCAATGGTAGACATTAAATTTTGAATACTGTAGTCCTCCACTCGAATATAGGCATCTGGTAGCCAGAATTTGGAATTTGCTTTATTATATATTTCATGTTTCGTAAAACTTTAAAGAATTTTTGATTAACAAACTCAAGGATTTCATAGCGAACAATGGCAACACTCTACGAAGAAAAAAAACTTTTTTATCTGCAGCGGGCGAGACTGTGTATCGGAAATTCTAACGCTATGCTCTTTTAAAATTATTTTTCGATGTTGCTGTTGAATTGAATTTTATGGTTTAAGTGCGAAGAACACGAAGAACATGATATTTAATAAATAAAGGTAACACACAAAAGGTTAAAAAACCCCTTTTGGAGTAATATAAAATCTGAAAAACCTTTCAGAATTTTTTATTATTTATTCATTTTTTCAATTAAGATTCTGTCGCCCGTAAAGAAAATTTAATATGACGAAACGCATTACGTAAATACCTTTCTAGCATTTTTCGAAGCAGCAAATTATTCAATTTCCACTTTCATTTGTCCTTAGTACCAAAATTCAACAATTTAATCTATTTTCTTATAAAATTATACTTACAAAATTTATCAATTATTATAACTTTCTTTATACCATAAAACAGTTTATTCTTTAACGCTACGGTAATGCAATATTCACCACGTATCAATGAATACATAGAAAATAAATTACAGAAATAATTTACAGAAATACAGAAATAAAAAAATAAATATATATATATAGAAATATATCGAAAATAAATTAATTTGCATTTAAATTATTTTTTGTTTATCATAATTATTTTTCTTTTCAATTAATTTTCATTTCTTGTACGTAATTTGTTTCCTCCTTCTACATGTGCAAGCAAATGTCTCCCTAGCTATCTATACCAGGACCTTACCTTTCGATACTGCTTCCAACTACAAAATTTCTTTAAATAAAGTGCATAACTTCATGAAAACAGTTTCAACCTTGTGGTAAAGGACTGTAAATACGGAATTTAACTTTTTATATGTTTCTGAAGAACAGAATTCCGATTAGTAAAACATTCCTTAATCTTTAAAAAGTCGAATACAAAGAATGCTACCTACGCCAGTAGTCTTAAACTGCGGCCCACGGGCCGCATGCGACCCCAAAGCAATTTTAGGAGGTTCGTGAATATATTTCTCGTAAATTCATTAGCATTGTTATGATATAACTTATTATGCCATAATTTATTATGGTAAGAATTTGAAAAAAGGTTTGATATTTTAATAATTCTGAATCCAGTTTTTCATTATTTTCTTTACCATTAAACACAAATATGAGTAACGTCACAGAAAATCTACAAATAGAGGTACAGTTCATTTACATAGCGATATAAATTTTACTAAAAATTTGAAGATACAGATTTGATAACAGACCTTTTTCTGTACGTGTCAAAAGATAAATACTCTCAATTATAAATACCTGCAATAAGAATAATCCCCTAATTTGAGAATACCTTTACATGTGAACAGTTTTTTTCCGCAGTTGAGAAAAAATAAGTCTAAGAAAATCAGGCTAATCGATGATTATCTGTAATTCGTCATAAAGATACACATTTTATCGAAATCGAAATGCTATAAGATGCAGCTGCAATAAGAAATAAAAAATTTCGTAATTATTTACATGCAAATAAATGCATTTTTTCTGTATACGTCAGAGAAAAATTTAATGAATAGAAGGAAGATGATAGGTTCCCATTATTTATTCTCAAATTTTGCGTCACCTAGAAAGTTTTCGTAATTTTTTATAGTAAATTAGTGGTCAGTTCGACACATCAGAAGCATGCGAAATAGATGCCAGTCTGAAAACTTGATATTTAGCTATCAATGCGTCTGAACTGCTTTCTGTAAACAACAGAAATTTCTTTCAGTCCGCAACCTTTAAATTTCACACAAAAAATAAATATAAATTAGAATTTTCTCCTTTCCATCATTATCATTAACTTTTATGTATGCTTGGATAAATATATTTACTGATTAGAATTTAAAATTTAGTTAAAAAATTTGTTTTGATAAAAACATTGGTTCACCAGCTGCTATTAAATCGTGCATTCGACCTGCATACAATTTGAACTTGAGAGCACTGACCTATTATTATTATTATTATTATTATTATTATTATTATTATTTGCGTTTCCGCCCTAAGGCACTATACGGAAGGACTAGTGTCTTCATGGAGGACTTTCTAAGGGAACTGCCTTATATTAACAACCCATTCAACCAGCCCGTTCGCGGCGGCATTCGAACCTCAGACGAACTGCAATTGTTCAGGTACCGCTCGGCCGCTAGTAGGCCTGCTGAGCTACTATGTAATTGGAAAATTCGCGAGGATATTTTAGAGCAGTTTCACTAACTTTTTTTTAACTCAAAGTCAATTACAAAATCAATTTACGGATTGTTTGCTACATTAATGTATCAATTATAAAAAAATTGTTAATCAGGTCAATGATTAATAGCTCTGTACTGGTATCAATAATAAAATATGTAGTAAATAAATATGTACTAAATATGTAGTAAATATATACCATAAATCATATAATATACACTCATTATGCTTTAGTATACTAATGTACTAAAGCATAATGGATACTTCATCAAGTGGAACATCCGCTCTACACGAAATGAGTAAACATTAGATTAGAGAGCTCACCTACCCCCAGCGCTAAGAATATTTTCATAAAACTCTCTACGTCTTGTTGTGAAACTTTTTAGTCATTGTACTAGTTGCTTATGGTTCAATATTTAAGGAAATGTTATTAAATTAAAAAATTAAGTCTACGACTACCATTTTCGAGCACCTGTGCACATATAATTTCATAAATATATAATTCTTATAAAGATTTAATTCCTTAGTTAGAATGAGTACATCTTAAAAAAATTTGATACATTTAATTCACAGAGTAATGCATTAATCTTTCATTATAAGAGAATATAGGACATTTGCTTAAGCTTCTGCGCTAGCAAATAACGCTCCTGCCAAATTCCGAATTTAAAGTTCAACGAAAAATAAGCTTCTTAGGACGCCTTTGATTTAGATATTATCAAAACGAACAAATTTAATCCGAAAATATATCCAGCACAAAATATTCTTACGAAATGAAATGAAGAAAAAAGTTAGAATATGTTCAGCTTATTTCTGTTATTAGATACATGTACATAATTTTCTCTACATCTCAAGCCTAAAAAATATTAAAAAAGCCAACAAAAAATCCCCTTTCTTTCTCGTCTTTGAAAGTCATGTTTATATGCACTCTCCAGAGATTTCTGAGTGAATATTGTGCGGTGCATTCTGGCTAACCTTCTTACGAAGATTGTTTCATTCTTGCACAATTCTTACGGGAGTTGAAGACGCCAAAAGAATTGAAATACGTCGCTGGAAGAGATTACTACCTCAGTTTCGACAGCTATAGTGAAATAAACAGATATCTGCTGAGGAAATAGAGATGTAATACATTGTCGAAGGTCGTCGAAGGAAATAATTGCATTTGTAAGAATAAAGGACGCATTTTTATTGAAGCAAAAAGATCTCGTCTAGAATGGAATTATAGGCTTGCCACAGAATCCAAATATGACAGTATGAAGGAGGTGTGTTGAACATAAAACATAGGTGGTTGAGTAGTAACCTTCTAGTCTCATATTTTGATGAGAATCATACTGCAGTGCGTGGAGGGAGTTTAAAACGTATTGTTGCGTGCGTACGGGTTCGTTATGGATTGAATGCACAAGCCGTAAAAAGTTAACAAAAATTTATTCTTTCCACAAGAAATAAATGAAAATGCTGAAATATTTCTTTAGAGATATTCGCACAATATCACAATATCTCAAACGTTTAGCAAAAACTCATTTCAAAACAGATAAAATAATTCTATCTCACAGCGAAATCGCTACAATCAATAACAGCATTAAGCAAACAAACAGCAGTTCGCCTTTTACAGCTACAACTACAACAGCAACAATAACAACAGCAACTGAGATGAGGTGTTTCAATTCGGCTTTTATAAGCTTTTTAATTATCAATAAAACAATCTCGATGTTTCTAGATTTTTCTGTATGGCAACAGTAATTACGAGACTCGTAATTAAATTATTAAATAAATATCTCGTAATCCATTCCCTTTCAACCATTTGCCACAGTTCGTCTTCAGAACGAGACAGGGGCAGAGTCTGCAAACGGCGTCCAATCACATCCCACACATGTTCGATTGGTGAAGGTCAGGAGAGTACGGTGGCCAGGGAAGCATCTGTATACCTTGCAGAGCTTGTTGGCAGATGCGAGCACTGTGTTCGGGCGTTATTCTGCTGAAAAATTGCATTAGGCAGCCACTGAAGGTAGGAGATTGCCAGCGGCCGCAGTATATTATCCAAGTATCGTTGGGCCCTCATAGTGCCCTGAATACGAGCTAGAGGTGACCTAGAATCGTAGGCAATAGCGCCCCAAACCATTATGCCACGTTGTCGCGCGGTGGGGCATTCCACAGTTACTGCTGGATTAGATCTGTCTCCAGGTCGACACCACACACGCATGCGGCGACTGTCACTGGATAAACAGAAGCGTGACTTATCTGAGAACACGGCGTTTCGCCATTCTGTCATCCACATCGCTCTAGTCCGGCACCATTCTAAACGTTGGCGTCTATGCTGTGGGGTCAAAGGCAGTCTTCTTAAAGGACCCTGGCCACGTTCAGCCAATCGAGGGCAACTGGTTCTCGTCGACACGGAAACATCCAGGGTATCTTGCACATGCTGCAGAACTGCGGTACAAGTGACTTGCGGGACCGCCACAGCTTGTCGGCGACGTAAGGACCAGCTCGCCCTTCTCAGTCCGATCACCATACCCCTCGTAAAATCGTCTATCTGCTGAAAGTGCCTTAGTTGACGGCGGCCTGGCATTCTCTCCTATTACACGTATCCTCCGGGACAAAAAACAACTTTCTTCGATAATTCGTCTGGCAGAAATAACGACACGAATATTGCCCATTCTGTACGTTCCTGCCCTTATATCTTACTTCACGTGCGTCGGAGAGCTGCGCATTTCACATCATTCGCATAACTCAGTGACGTGCGTCTAATCTAAAATTTGCATAAATTTCTGACCATTCCTTCTTGGTGTTGCATTTTCAATGTCGAGCAGTGTAGTTGTAATTAGTCCTGCATTTTGTTTTCAATTATGTATATTCCCTTTTTTAATCATTTTTCACTTGATTATAAATAATTTCTTTTGGCATTACATATATGTTTTTCCTCATATCATTTGTTTCTATTTGTGTTCGGACTACAAAAACGGATAGGGAAAAGAGACAAATTCAATGAGAGCGAGGTCTCAATGGATTTGTCGGGACAAAACTCGTTTTTGATTGTTCAGTTAATTGACTTTGTTTAAAGCTTCAGAACACTTTTCCCTTGACAAGTTCTGTTTGGAGCTTTGAATAAAAAAGATTAACTTTGGTTTACAATAGTTTTTGTAGATATTTTTAAACTTTTTCTTTTACATTTTCTGTTCTAAATGTTTATTGAAAATAATTTACAAGTTCATAAAATAAGGAATGGGTAAGGGATCCTGGTTCTTACAATCATTGAATAATTCTCTCCTATATTTTATATCCCAAATTATATATATATATAACGAATTAAAATCCCGAGTATTTTTCAAAATCTATTTAATTACTTAATTCGTGTTCTTTCCTGGACAAGGGAAGATCTTGTCAAATATTTTGTTATTTTAACCTTACCGAAACTTACTTCTTTTCTAGAAACAGCAACTGGCTATGTTAATGATATTCTTAACGTAACTACTAAATTCTAATGGGGCTGAACGAAGCTGATTCGTGAATTCCTAATTGATATTTCAACAAATCATGACTTTCTTTCGACTTCACATCGACAAAAAAATAAATTTGTGTTCGCTTTTTGTTTAGAACTATAGAAACCGTGTCGTTTTCAATATTTCCGACAAAATATAAGAAACATTTGCGTTATTTAGATATTTGAATATTAAATCATCTAAAATCTGATGGCTTTAATTTTACGACGGTTAAAAACTGTAAATCAGTAGATAATATGTTTAACTGTTCATATCTTAATTTTATTCATTTTTCTTATAAAAAAGATACTTTTTCTGAAACATTAATTTTTTTCCAGTAATAATTTAACGGTAATTTCATTAGTATTATCTTTTTTATCCTTAAATTTTTACAAACTTTAAAACATTTTCTCTCAGTTTTGTAAAGAAACAGAAAATTGTCTACACGTCAGTATTATCTTAAATGTCTTCACTTTAATATAGGACAAGAAATTTAACTTTCTGTAAATATGTAAAGTAGAACGCTCAGTTTTTAATCTTAGAAATATTCCAAATTTAGAAAATTATTTCTAGCTACTAAACAAGAAATTTCGTATTTCTAATAATGAAATAAGAACTGAGCAGAACACTAGTTACTTGGCCTAGTTTCGTCTCCCTACAGCTGGTATTTTCCCTATGTGTAATATGAATATGAAATAATTTCCGTTTAGTACTGCTTTACCCAGTTTTCCTTACTAGAAAATTCTCCCCGAAAGCAGTCCTTTTAAGGCATATATACAAATCTTCTCAACGTTTCTTACTGTCCCATAGTTACCATAGGAAATAGGAGGAGGACCTGACAATATCCGCGGAAATTACGTAGGCCTCAGGTCATTACCATACCTCCACATAACTTCTGTGAAATCTAACAGATTCATTGGATGTGACATTAAGTACTCGAAAGGATGTGTTTAGGAGCTTAAAGGGATATTCTGAGTATATAGTAACTAGTATTTCAGATCCTGCTAATATCCCGTATGCTGTCGATGGGACGCGAATAAGATGTCCTAAAGATATACTGGGATGTGTTATTAAGCATTCGGGAGGATGTTTTCAGGAGGTTAGGGAAATTTTCCGGGATGTCCTTAGGACGAGTGCTTATCCCGTGAGCAACATTTTCAATATGTTTTGTGAATGTTTTCTTGCTATATTGGTAGATCTGATATGCTTGCTTTGCCATAGTCAATTAACCAAATGTTGTATTTTGCACACCTTTTCTCCTTTTAATAACTTTTCATTTTCTCTTTCAAGACTTCTGTCAAGGGAGGAGGAAAAACAAAAAGCTTATAACAAAGCTTTTTTGGTCTTTCAGGCATATTGTTTTAACGTTTTTAAAATGAGAGATGTTTCAGAGAAATTTTTTTAAGGCATGGTTAATAGTATGTAATGTTTCTACTCTGTCACTACTCCATCAACAATTAGTCACGGAAATTTAATTGGATTAAAAATTGAGAATTTGAGAAAAAAATAAGTAACAGTTAGTTGTTAGAGAAATAAGCTGAACTCTTCCGTACTTACTAAATGAATGTTTTACTTTCAGATTTCCTAAATCAAGCGAATTAACATGTTTATTTGTATATCTTCCTTCGTATCTCAAGATTTCGGAATTTATCGCGAAGGATAATCTCATCTCCTTAATATTTCTAAACAATTTGTTTAGCACCGGAGGTGCTATTATTTTCAATTTTTAGTCTTTTGTCCGTCTCACTATTGTTTCTATATCACGTTTCAAATGAAAGGATATTGCTACTAAGTGTTTTATTTTTAACAAAATAATGCAGCGAACATAAAATAGGTATGGCAACACTTAGCATTCTAGAAAAAAATGCTGTTTTTAAATATTTTGTCATTTTGCTGTTCAAATTTATGTTGCGTAAGTGCGAAGAAATTGTTATTTAATAAATAAAAAGACAAAAATTTAACACTAAAAAGTCAAAAAAGTTGTGCATATCATCTCACTGAAAACCTCCATCACTGATATGATGAACTTCGAACTGTTGAGCTAAGAACTATATAAACCTTAACATCCATATTTTTTTTATGTATTACTGCTTTTTGGAGGCCCTTCTACTCTTTCATTTGCGACAAGTGCTTCATTCGCTTTACTGTCGCCTCGTCCCTGGCGTAACATATACATGAATGAAACTGATGCGAATTTAAAAATAAAAATAAAATTAAATTTTTTTAAACATTAAATAACGATTGTGTCTAAGAATGAACATATGAAATTCATAATAGTCTCGTTATGGAAAATCAACGAATTTTACTTTACGTTATTAAAACAATGAATGAAAAAAAAGCATGACTTACCTCCATGAGGTCCTGGTATCCTCATGGGCAGATCCATTGCCCACTGTTCTACTGTTTTTCTCCTCATATGTTCCCATTCCCTTAGAGGATCTACCAACCGAGGATCGAGGAAAGGAGACCTTTGACCGAAGGCTGAAGCAAAAGCTCGTAGATGGTACTGTTGCCCTAAAATTCAAGACGTTGCAATTAAAAACATTGAAATAAAAATATAGGAATCTTTTTCGACTTTATGACAATTTTATTCGCGCTAGTTTCAGTATCTTTCTGAAAATGCGAATGGTTTATTTCTGTTCTATTCCCTAAAGACTGTTTAAGTAATTCAAATAATCAGACTTATTAGAAAATTTAATTCAGTAGCCTAAACAATATTTATTTCTATCCAACACTTATGGAAATGAAGACTATAAGAATGGGTAATCAAAATCCCAGAAGTGACAGAACTCACTTTTTGAAATTTTAAATCCTTTAAATTGTAGAGTTGTTAGATTCATTTCGAAGCAGGAAACACGAAAAATCGACCATGTTTTCGGCGGTATTCAAACTCCGGACGTGCTTTCCAATGACACTTAAGCGATAAGGAAATGAAAAGTTCCCTACAAGACATTGGAAAATTTGCATTCTTCTTTGCGAATTCGCAGTGAGGATAAATGTTCAATGCTAGATTAGATAATTCCGTGTAGAAGCCAAGAATGTCTGAGACTGTGTGTCCTCCCGATGTGCCTATCTGCGGTGTGTCGTCTTGGTTATCGACGTGGCCCGTAGCCTTGATTCTCTCCAGCGTGGTGCTGCGACGTGATGTACAGAATTCTGACAGGGAAAATTGCTGTCGAAAACTAGAAGAGAATAGAAATCTAGCAGAGCATTTATATGAAGTATCGCATAGAATTGTTGCAGCAAACGACTTGCTGACATACCAATCAAGTTAAAATCCCCTGTTATTCATAATCATCATATTTCATCGTGAGTTTTTCTTCATATGTCATACGTTGACACATCCTGTTCATCTATTATGTTAATCTGAAGGAAAGCACCCATTAACGTTTACGTTTCACTTACAGAAAGTATGCTCCGTTGACACACAACCACGTTATACACTTCGCAGATACTTCAAACATCATCAAAAATTAAATCAACACAACGTATTTTACATAACGTAACATTTTCGTACTTCAATAAGTCATTCAGCAACTCGTGATTTCTTAGTTCTACAAAATCCTCAATGTTTGATGAAAACATGGAACCTATATCTCCAATATTTTACATTTCTGCCCCTCGTCGTGCAACATTTTATCTAATTTTCTTTAAGTTGCCCGCTTTTCTTAATGCGACTACTGCTCGAATTACGGTAGATCAAATCAATGCCTTCATGCATAGTGCCATCTAGCAGCGTGTGATGACGTTTGCGCATATATATGAATATATCAACAGAAGATGTAAATCTAGAAGGTTAAGCAATGATTAACTCAAATTTACAGAATTCGGATCTGAAATAAAAACATTGTGTATATGAGTGGATTGCAACCTATTTTGTCCCATACATCTCTTTCACCATTGCTAAAAACCTATTCCCCCAACCCTTCATTACGAAATTCGAAAAATACATACATATTTATTTTCATTTATATTATTTTTAAGCGTATTTTATAAAGTAAACAACAAAAAATTTAGAAAATATTCGTAAATGAAAATACTTGAATAAAAACAGTTTTTTATATTCGTAAATTAAAACTAATAAACGTAGTTATTTATGTGCATAAACTAAAACTAAATATTTAACAACTAAATAAAAGGCTGATTCTCTTCTCCCTGAGTGAGAACATAAGCACACACATGTAAATCAGAACCACGTCATATGAGTTTCATGTGTATTTATTTACTTGGTGCACATATGACATATATGTTTTTACAAAATTAATTTCTAATTCATTTTCAAAATTAATTTGTGTTAAAATGACTTTTTTTCCCTTTTCAGTAAAATTAAAATCTTGATCTGGTATAACTTCAAAGTTTTAATCGAAACCGCTTTTACAACATCTATTGGGTCAACCCGAAAGTTCTGCGGTTTTACAAGTCGAATTAATTCGAATTTTGTTTTAATTATTTTGTTAATGCAGATACTGCAAATGTTTAAATACGGTCTTTCTGCTCACGCTGTGTAATTCTAACATGCATTGTAACATAAATTTTGTTTCAGTGTGGTGCTAAGTATAGAGAAACCTTCTAGAAAAGAACTTCCTCTTTGCCTTACAATAATTTTTATTTATAAAAAAAAAGAAAGAAAAAAATGCTACTTAGGCTACCTGTAAAATTTGTGCTGTATATGCACTGCACAAAGTAATCTTTCTGATTATATAGTTCAAACATGGTTTGAGAAGTTAAACCATCAAATTTTCAGCCCTGAAGATGATGTCTGCTTCCGATGACCATCCTATGTAAACAAGGACCTTTTTAAAAAAACTATGACTAAAGATCCCCCCAAGAACTATCCAGAACTATCAGACAGACTAAATATTTCAAAAAATATAGTATATGATCATTGGAAAAAGATTTGGTATGCAAGCTCCTTCGATATATGGGTACCCCATATTATAAAAGAGCAGAAGATGTTTGCTCGAGTTTTGGCACGTGATTATTTGTTAAAAAAATAACGTTCCTCTTTTGAAATAGATCATTACTGGATATGAGAAGTGGATATCATGAAATAATTCCACAAGAAAAAGATCACGGGATAAGTCATAAAACCTCCTTGGTAACACCGTGATAGGGCTTTCGTCTGATCAAACTACAAAGAAAATGTATATTAGGAATTGCTGTCACCAAATCTGAATATAAATTAGGAAAGGTACTGTTCCTAAATGGCAATTTTAAAAGCCGAAACTGAAGCAAAGAGCCCAGAAGTGCTCAGTTGTCGAGGCGTTGTCTTTAACCTGGGGCCGCTTTACTTACACGAGGTTTTAAGCAACATATGCGTTATATCAGAAATTGCGGTATGAGAAGCAACGTTATATTGGAAAGTATTGCAATTAAAGAAATGATGCGAACCTAAAATTTCGTCACTGTTTGAAATGTTATTTTCAGTTCGCTATCAGTTTCAGACATCCGGCGTACTAAAGTTGATGCACTTTTTAAAAGTCGTTTTTACCAACGCACAAGATTGATGCAAAACTATTCCACTTTATGCATTCTTTCAGTTTTCATATTGGACATCAGCAGGTTGACGCATTATGATCGCACTAGCCAAATCTGAGGAAGGAAGAAAAAAAATCCAACAGCCTTATGGCCATAAGAGAAGGAGAGGATATTGAAACTCGTTAGGCGTAGGTAAGCATTTTGGTATGCCCCTCCGCAGCACTGCGACTGATGTTCTCAGATCCAAGAAAAATAACACGAAATGACGAAAACGGTCGAAATGGCAAAGGAGGTGGAAGGTTTGGACCAAGGAAGACGCAACTTTTTTTTTTCGCTTTCATTTCTTCATTTTCAATCCCTGTTTTCATTTTTTTTACCTCCCCGAAACCCACCCTCTCCGGGCGCACCGAGATTATCCCTTTTTTATAGTAGAGGGTGAAAAAAACGTCGAAAAACTTTCTGAGAGCTCGTTTGTGACGCTCATAGTGAGTAGGATGGAGTTATTGTCTCCGTTCGCCAGCTGCAGGTGTTTGGAAAGATCGCGGCTTTGGAAAAAGGAAAAATTCAGTGAAAGTAATGATGTTGAAAATCTTTACTCAAATACGTGAGTTTCATGCAAAGAATTAAGCAGTATTTTACACTATAAATTAGGTTTTAAATTCCGTCAAAAGGATATAAAGAACCTCCATTTCTTGTAAAGTGAAATCAGTCATGAAGTAAGTTAGTCTTAATGGAAACTAACAAAAGGTAAAAAACTAAACAGGATAACGCGTTAATTCAGACAGAATAAGCTAGTCTTCAGAAAGTGTTGCTAAGTATAATACGGCAAATAAGTACAATATGACAAATAATTAAGTACAAAAAAAATGAATAGAAATTTCAATTACGCCTTTTCAAAATACTGTAATAACTGGCTTTCAGATCTTTTTTTTTTTTTTTAAACTTATCGAAAGAAAAAATGCCAAAATGGAAATAACCTTAAATGGGCGTCAATAAAATGCTTCATTACATAAATACGAAGTATAATATGAATGCATTTAATATATACTACTATACATATAAAGATATGAAGAATCGCAGTTGACAGAAGAGTCAATCACGGATGACATAATCACAGTTGATGTAAGGGTAGCATTTTCTTAAGTACTGAATAAAGAAAGCTCTTTCCAGTGGAATGCAGATATTAAACATAAAATGAAACGAAAATAAATAATAGTAAAACTTGATACTAATGCTAGAGGAGAGACAGAACCATTCAATATATTTTAATTTAAGGAAAATGAATATTATAGGATAAATTCTTTTCCTTCATCTATAATATACTAACTACCAATTTTAGAATAAAAGTTCTACGCATAATAATTTTATTATTGTTTAGAAATATACTTTCTTTTCATTTATATTATCGAATAATATATTGAAACCAACAATTTTTCGCGATGTCTAGGTTTGATACCTTTTTTTTATGATGTGTGTAGCTTATAAAAAGTTTATTTTACTTATTTATTTTTTTAATACTGCAGAAAGGGTATCTCTCGAAACTACAATACTTTCGGCTGAAAAATACCAGTGTTCCTTTGAATAAATAGCACCTTTTCATTATAGCAGCAATTAATGATTTAAGCGACAGAAGGAAAACAAGACAGAAAAAATGAATCGGATGCGGATTCGGTGTTGTTGAAACTGAGTATCAAGAGACATGAAACTCATTTTAAAGGTTGCTGGTACGCGATTTGAGATATAAAGATCATGCAAAATCGCAGACCTATTTTACAATTAAAAACAAAAATTGTTTTATTATTATTATTATTATTATTATTATTACTACGACTACTACTATTATTATTGATATTACTATTATTATTATTATTATTATTAATTAACTTAAGGTTTTAGTTTAAACTAACAAAGTTTTATGTTAATTTTCTCTTTCCTATGAACTCTTATTGCAACTTCCCGTTAGAACGAGCGCGCGTTTCAGCTTTATGCTAATTTGAAGTAGAGCCAAGTTTTGTATTTAAAAGGTTAGCAAGGAACTTCTCGGTGAGAGAGCTTTTAGTCTCAGATCACTGCGCCTCTGTTCGACGTCCACCTGACTAGCTAGTATTTAAGTTCTAAGCCTTAGCACTGTTACGCTATTACTTATTGAAGAAATCTAAGTGCGTTAGTATTAGCTAAATCTTGCTACGCACCTTTAATAGTTTAGCATAGAGGCCAACCTCGCGTTTATAGCTCTGTAAGCAACGACTACTTAATTTCTACTCACTTTATTTTAAATTATTTGATTGTTCAGTTTAGACCCAAGTGCGGTCATTATTTTCTGTTATCCCTTCCGAGTTGGGAAGTGGCTGTAAATAGAAGTTTTATAAAAGGGTCATTTTAAAACCCTCCTTCCGTGCAGTTATTATACCACTTCCACGGAACATAGCTGCATTCAGCTCCCTGTTCAAGGTCAGGACTTTAACAACTTCACGAATACGTTCGCCAAAAGTATGCACAGAACACCCAGTTCTGACAACTTTAAGTGTAAAAATTCACCATTCTACATTCTTTAAATTACTCAAGATAATATTAACACAAACTTAATGCAACTGTACCTAAGCATACAAAAATTTAATCAGTTTCACTGCTTCATATCGGTTTGTATGATAGTAAAATCTAAAGTGATAATACATAGCTTTAAAGAAAGCAAACTATCAGAAAAACCGAAGCGCTTTTAACAAATATAGTGTTATTGAAATGAGTAAATTCTTACGTCTACAGTTTGATATACATTTTCTTTTAAAGTTTTTAGACAAAAGTTTGAGTTTAAAAGAAAGTTTGGCCTGCAAAAGTCTTTGAAGTGATAATTAAATATAAAGATATGTTAAGTTATAAGGTATATCTCCCACATTCTTAGCGTGCCTTCGTGGTGTAATGGTCAGCACACGGAGCCGGTAATTCAGAGGTCCGTGGCTCTATTCCCGGCGAGGGCAATGCATATTTTTCATCTCTCTTGTTCCAAAAAAAATACCTAATGTCTCTACAAAGTAACCAGATAAGACATGAATTCCTAGCTTTCTTCATGCTCTAAAACCTGTAATAAAAACTAGGTAAATAAAATAAAAATAAAAACAAATAATACAGAAAATCCAACTATGACTTAAAATTTTATTTCTGTTTTAGAATTAAGTTCTGCTGGAACTAAGAACTAAGAAACAGCTCGATATGAATAAAAATAGGAAAAAAAGTGAGAAAATATAGTTAATTTATTTAATTTCTTTGCTACATTATGCTGGTTTTGCAAAACTATTTTTAATCTAAAGTTATTTTGACTTGCATATTTCTGAAAAGATTAAATTTTTAAATTGCCTTTTTCAGAAATTGTTATTACACTTATTTTAGTATCTTAGAAATGTTCTTCATGGACGAAGACAAATTGCCAAGCATTTGGGGGGAAAAAAAGTCACATATAAATAATTTTTTAAATGTTTAAATAAGACTGATATGTAGGTACTGATATCACTTTAACACTTACCATGACATTCAAATGATAAAACTTAAGTGCTAAATAATAAAATCAAAACCTGTCAATATTAATTACGTATATTAAAAATTTAGTCGCAGTTGGAATTTAAATTTATTTTTCTTTCTTTTTAATTTTTTGTTAATTTATTTTTGTTTCTTTTTCATTTTTTTTTTCGAATACTATATAATCAGAAGAAAAATATAATTATTACGAAAGGAGGGGAATTTCATCTAAATTTTTTACACATTTCCATTTCAAAAAACCTGCACTTATCTCACATACAAATGAATTCATTTGTACTGCCCATTTAAAAATGCAGTCGCTACTGGAGTATCAATTAAAATACTATGTAAATATTTTAAATTTTAAGTTCAATAAATTTTCGTTTTAATGATTTAGACTTTATTTAGAAATTAAAAAGAAAATAAATGGGCGAAAACGCATATATACAATAACATAAACAATAAATACTTCTCTAGTATATTAATAAAAAAAAATGTACGCTACTTTTTTGCTGAAATAAATTATTCTTAATATCAGCCAGTTGTCACAAGTCGTAAATGAAATAAATGAATTACAGCGAAGAATAGCTAATTGAAATAATTTTTTGTTACCATTTTCCAGTTCAGAATATTGGAAAGATGATTTGATAAAAGCGAGCCCTAAATTATTTATTCTGTGTTACTAAACCCACTTACTGAAAACTGTGTATCTAAAGTAAAATATTGATAAATATGAATATTTAATAGAGACAGTTTAAGCAACAAACAACTATCTCTATAATGCTAACACCTTATTTCAAAATAATTGCTTCACGATGCCATGTTACGTGTAAGTTTATCGTCTGGCTAGATAAGACTCAGAGAAGATAAATTTTTGATCCGATACACCGAGTTCGATCTCCGAATTAGTACAGTATTTTAGTCTTCTTAAAATGTTAAGGTTTGCTTGCAGATGGCAGCACCAGTCTTTCAACTGTTTTTTATTTGCTTTTAATGGGTGACTGTTTATTACGAAATGCCTCAAAGCATCTGATATCATCATTTGATGCAGTGAAGCAGGTTTTTAAATATAATTTAAAAATTCATGCAGCGTTCATTTTGTTTCCGCATACAAGTTTGAAAATAAAAGATCCCCAAATAAAAAAAAAAAAAAAAAAAAAAAAA
>KK120992.1:135208-164093 GCA_000611955.2 Stegodyphus mimosarum | reverse complement strand
TTTTAAAAGAATGAAACTATTCAAAATAATGCAATTTCAACAAAAATCTATCAACAACAATAAGAAAGGAAAATTGTTGCCAAAACTACATTTAAAAATATCTGAGATGTGAGAAGTGTATTCGGAAGCTTCATTTAAAAAATTTAAAAAAATACAAAATATTATTTATTATTTTTCCAAAATTCTTTTTTTAAAAGGAGTCGAAAGGATTAAAGTTCAACGTATTCAAAAATCAAAGGAAAATAAACAGCACATTTTTTAAAATAAGTTTTTTTTTAAAAAAATTCCGCTGAAAAGGTGTTAAGCTCACCTTCCTAAATAAATTCGTATTTAATCGATTTATTGAAATACGAAATTTATTTTAAGTTCGTAAAATAGCTAAGTGTCTACGCTTGACGACGATGTAAAAATGAAATGTATAGAGTGAAATCTCGCTTTCCTGTAGCCCATTATGTCTCAAAATGACGCGATTTGGTCACAAAACATAAAATAAAAAAAATTCTAATTCGAGTTTCGAAAAAGTCGCTTCGAGGTGCACTGGCTCTTGTGTAGACACACCTATGTACCAAATTTCGTGGCCCTGGGTCTATTAGCTTACTCGCAACACGAACGAAAGGCACACACACACACAGACTCTTTGTTTTATTATATGTAGAGACAAGCATACACGAGTTTTAAAATTCCTGAGAAACCTGGTGACTCATATCATTCGCTTTGTTGCGATAGTCCTATTTTGTGATGGATGAATAACTAAATCTTATCTTTACAATGATGCAAATATCTCCCTGTGTTGTTAACTTATGAGGAAAGAAGAGCATAGCAAGTTTTTTACCTCTTTCTCCCATCTTTTTTTCGTTCCTCCTATTAATTTCTAGAAAGAAACTTCGAAAAGATGTCCTTAAGACAACTAGGAGGAAACCTCGTACTGTTTTCAGTTCGCCCATTTCGCACCCTGGGAAAGGTTTTGCTGCTGGAGAGAAACACTTATTTCACAACATTGTGCGTATGATCCATGAAAACCAAAATCCATCAAACAAATGCGCAGTTGTGTCTCCTGCAGTTAGTCGTTCCATTGTCAAATAAGTTCACAAATTTCCATAGGTGTTACTTTGCATAAAATATACTATCACGGAATTTTGTACTTATTTAGCTATTTATTTAGAATTGTAATTAAATTGTTTTATTTTCCAGTGCAACGCAGACGAATTTGAAGAGAAAGGCTACGTCGGAAAAGTAAAAATACAAGAGCGCATGCATTTAATATTTAATAAATAAATATCTCGTAATTGCTGTTGCCATCCAGAAAAATCGAGATTTTACCAGAATGTTCTGGTGAATAATTAAAAAGCTATTAAGCCGAATTAAAACTCAGCTCAGTTGTAGCTGTTTTAGGCGAACGAACTATTGTTTACTTAGCGCTGCTACTTGATTGTAGCGAATTCGCTGCGAGATGACATTAACTTTCATTGTTTTGAATTGAGTTCTGTTTAACGTTTGAGATATTGTGATATTGTACCAATATCTCTGAGTAAGTATTTCAGTATTTTGTTTTATTTCTTGTGAAAAGAATAAATTTTACTAACCTTTTAGCGACCTGTGCATGCAATCCATTACGAACCCGTAAGCACGCAACAATTTTTAGTGTCAGAAGTGGGATTGAATGCCATTCACTAGAGCTATGGAAGAACAATTGGGACAGATCGTCACTGCTTTGTATTGCATTCCAAGAAGAGATGAGACCTGGCCAAGAATCCGTTAAAGAAAAGATGGAAACTGGTCAAGTTTTCGTTAAGGAAGAAGTGAAAGCTATTAAAGAAGATATTAGCTGCATAATAAAAAGCAAATTTGGAAGGCAGAATAGACGTGACTGAAAATTAAGTTGGACAAATTGAAGAGAAAGTTTCTTCTGTCAGGGAATAAATAGAGCAAAGAGTTTCAGGCACGGAACAACAAATCGATTACAGAGTTTCTTCTGTGGAAGAGTAAATAGAAGGAAACGTTTCTGCTGTGGAGCAACAAATCGAGGGAAGGGTCTCTGTCGTACAACACCAAATCGAACAGCAAATTGATGACAGGGTTTCTGCAGTTGCCAAAGAAGTTGGTAATTCAAAGAAATTCGTAGCAACGGCAGAGACCAATTCGGATAGTTTTAAATTTCTATCTATGCCTGCTCGTCCCTCGCTGAAGCTATAGACATATGATGGGAAGACCTCCCGGCAAGTGTATAAGACACAATTTTATATAGTTGCGGACGCGAATGAACGGGATTCCAAAGCTAAGGCCTGTCATCTCTCCGGTTTACTGAGAGCAGATGCAGCGAATATCCTGCAGATTCTTCCAGAAACCCAAAGACTAGATTTCGAAGCGCTATCAGGAGCATTGGAGTTGCGCTTCGGGGAGAAATGTTTGAAAGACTAAAGTAGGCTTCAATTAGAAGCCCACCGAAACACTCCAATAACTCGCCACGGATGCTGAAGGGCTGTCTCACCTCGCCTCTACGGAGTGCCCAAAAGAACAAGGGAAATACTGTCTCTGCAATACTTCATCGATGGTATCCGGGATCCTGAAATACAGAAAACACTGCGAATGGCTGAGTTATTACAAGGCGAGAGTTATTAAGAAAAGTGAAGTGGTTGCAGCATGTACTCCAGTAACCAGCGTTGAAAGAAAGAGTAACATCCCAGAATCCATGTCTTCAGAGAGCATACCATCGGAATTATTGCAGAATGCGCAATTAAACGATGAAGAGAGGAATGCTGCCGGAAGTGCCATTAAAGATTTTCAAGATGTGTTCTCCCGCTTTTCTTCTGACGTAGCTCGAACCAGTTTGACTCAACATAGAATCGATACCGGTGATAATCCGCCAATCAAGCCACATCCAAGACGTCTGCCGATATCTAAAAACTAAGAGGTGCGAACACTTTTCAAGATGCAACAAAGCGATGTTATCGAGCCTTCAGCAAGTCCATGGGCGTCTCCCATCGTCCTCGTCAGGAAGAAAGACGATTCAACCAGATTTTACTTTGACCATCGCCGGTTGAACGAGATTACGAAGGAAGACAGCTATCCTCTTCCCAGAACTGACGATATTCTGGACACGCATTCTGGAAGCAAGTGGTTTTCGAAGCTTGATGTAAAGAGTGGATATTGGCAAGTAGAGATACATCCTGATGACCAAGAAAAGACGGCATTTACTACCGGAAAAGGACATTGGCAGTTCAAGGTGATGCAGTTTGGACTATGTATGCGCCGACAATATTCGAACGCCTCATGGATACTGTTTTGAAAGGTCTTTCTTACGAAGCCTGTCTGATATACCTGGATGACATCATCATCGTCGCGAAGCGTTTTGAAGAACATCTACATAATCTTAGAAAGGTGCTTCAGAAACTGAAAGAAGTAAATCTAAAGTTGAGTCCCGTTAAATGCAAATTATTCAGACAGGAATTTAGTTACTCGGACATGTCATCTCTGCTGAAGGTGTGTACACGGATCTTGAAAAAGTGTCAGTCGTTAAAGACTGGAAATGTCCAGAAAATGTCCATCAGCTGAGAATCTTCCTAGGGCTTTGCACCTACTATAGAAGATTCATGAAGGACTTTTCTTGCATCCCAAGACCCCTTCACAAGCTGACAGAGAACAAGCAAAAGTTCTTGTGGACAAAAGAATGTGAGGATGCTTTTAAGAACTTGAAGGAAGCTTTAACATCGGCTCCAATCCTGACGCATCCTCAGATCGATAAACCATTTATTCTCGACATGATTGCAAGCAATGAGAGTGACAGTGCTGTTATATCCCAAAAAATGAACGGCCAAGAACGTATCGTAGCCTACTGGAGCAAGTGCCTATCAAAACCGGAGAGGAATTAATGTGTCACCAGGAAAGAAATGCTCACCATTAATGCTGTAGAACATTTCCATTGTTATCTCTATGACAGAAAATTCCTACTCCGCGCGGATCATGCTTCGTTGACCTGGCTTTTAAATTTCAAGAATCCTGAAGGTCAAATTGCCAGGTGCATGCAGAGAATTCAGGAACCAGGAAGGTGTCACCAGGAAAGAAGTGCTCGATATAGTTAATGCTGTAGAACATTTCCATCGTTATCTCTATGGCAGAAAATTCCTACTCCGCACGGATCATGCTTCGTTGACCTGGCTTTCAAATTTCAAGAATCCTGAAGGTCAAATTGCCAGGTGCATACAGAGAATTCAGGAATATGAAATCGCTATCCGTCATGGGAAGAAATGATCACATGGAAACGCCGACGCCATGTCTAGAAGACTTTGCCCAGAAAACTGCTAATATTGTTCCAGGATCCTAAAGTGAACAAAAACGTCAGGAAAGACCAGCTGGAAGACAGTGACATTAAACCTATACTTGATTTAATGGAGACCTCAAACAGAAAACCTACTTGGTAGTACATTTCGAGCTATAGTACCACGACAAAACAATATTGGGCTCTCTGGGACTTATTCCGTATTCGAAACGGCGTCTTGTACCGGAAATTCGAATTGGATGATAGGAAGACTTTCCGATGGCAACTGATACTTCCAAGATACCGGATTCCGGATGTCCTTAAAGAACTACATAGCAGCCCTACGGGAGGTCACTTCGGAATAATGAAGACCTTGCAGAGAGTTCTCAAGCGCTTCTACTGGAATAATGCAAACGATGCTGTGCAAAAGCTGTGCCGATCTTGCGATGCCTGTGCAGGTCGGAAAGGACCCAAGAAACGCAGCCGTGGGAAGCTGCAACGTTACAATGTAGGACACCTTTTCAACGTATCGCCTTTGACATCTTAGAACCTCTGCCACGAACTGCTGATGGCAACAAATACATCCCCGTTGTCATTGATTACTTCACCAAGTAGCCTGAAGCGTATCGTATTTCTGATCAAGAGGCTTTCACAGTGGCAGACATAATGATATAGCACTGAATTTCTGGGTTCGGAGTGCCTCTTCAGTTACATTCAGATCAGGGGAGGAATTTTATCTCAGCAGTAATCAAAGAACTCTGCCAGCCGATTGACAAAACGCAAACGACGCCTTTACATCCCCAGTCGCAGCACGGTTTGGTATAGAGGTTTGACCGAATCATCCTTAATAACCTCTCGTTAGTAGTTTCCAGAAACCAACAAACAGGACTGGGAAAAGAACTTACCACTGTTTTTACTGGTTTATCGCAGTGCTGTTCACGAGACTACCAGTTGTTCGCCATCTCAGTTGATCTTCGGTCGTGACCTTCGTCTGCCATGTGATCTTTCGTTTGGTCGCCCTCCAGATGCGCCTTCATCGCCTGAGGAACACATTCAAGATCTCCAGGCTCGGTTTGAAGTGATGCACAGGTTTGCATGAGAGCGAGTTAACTTGGCGACGGAGAAGATGAAGACCCGATATGACACCAGAGCTACTGGACATCGATTCAACGAAGGAGATAAAGTGTGGTTGTGGAATCCTCAAAGGACTCTGTCCGAAACTACAGTCACCTTGGAATGGTCCGTACACAGTCCTAAACAGACTGAACGACGTCTTGGTGCGGATTCGTAAGTCATCGAACTCTAAGCCTAAAGCCATTACGACAGGCTAGCTCCTTACTATGGCCATAGTACGTAGCGTATATAATTATAAATAGTAATATAAATAGTATAAAACCATGGTTCTTTTTGTCTTTAGTTTTTGATAGTATTTGATTCGTATTTAGCATCTGATAGTATTTGATTTGTATTTACTATTTGATAGTTTTTGATTTGAAAGTCACGTATTGCAGCTATTGTTTATGTTGTTATGGTAATGTAATATTTATTATTGCATTTATGTCTTAGTTGTAAGTTTGACTTCCTGTCTAGGGATTGTACTGCCCAGGACGTGCAGTCCTTGGGAAGGGGGCAGTGTTACGGATTTTGTACTTATTTAGCTACTTATTGAGAATTGTAATTAAAATTACAACGCTGACGAATTTGAAGAGAAAGTTACGTCCGAAAAGTAAAAATACAAGAGCGCGTGCATTTAACATTTAATGAATAAATATCTCATAATTGCTGTTGCCATTCAGAAAAATCGAGAAAATAGATTTTTACCAGAATGTTCTCGTGAAGAAATGAAAAGCTTATAAAAGACGAATTAACACCTCAGCTCAGTTATAGCTGTATCAAGCGAACTGTTGTTTACTTAGTGCTGTTATTTGATTGTAGCGAATTCGCTGTAAGATTGTATTAACTTTTATTATTTTGAATCGAGTTCTGTTTAACGTTTGAGATGTGATATTGTACGAATATCTCTGAGGAAATAATTCAGTATTTTGTTTTACTTCTTGAGAAAAGAATAAATTTTATTAACGTTTTAACGACTTGTGCATTCAATCCATTAGGAACCCCACACACATAACAATGCCATAGCAATTTTTTTCCTCCTGTTTCGCTTCACCATTTTCAGCAGCACTGTGTAAATACATGGTTTTATGTTCTATATCTTTAACTAGCGAAAGCACCCGATATCGGTTACATTAGGTTGAAAGTAATGTATTTAGCAACAGAGAGAACGATACCGCTGTAATTCTCCTCTAATAACAATGCAAAAAATACGATTCATACTCATACATTTTTCAGTCTGATGCAATATAGAACAAACATAAAAAATTTTGATAGAAAAATAATTCTCTCTCACTATATCAGCAACAATGGCAGGCAGTTTTTAAGGATTTTCGTCTTGGAAATCAAATGGTCATAAAAGCTCAATTTCGTTTTAATATTTCACCAGTCGATTAAATGCGGCAAAAAATTGATCATAATTGATCAGAAATTAATAACGCAAACAGACAAATAAATACGCATTCTTCTTTTTATATATATAGATTTCGTAAAACGTACAAATTTTTGATTAACAGACTCTACGATTTGAAAGCGAGCAGAAATTTGAACTTTTCGAACTAACTTTTCGAAATAAAGCATTTTTATCTCCACTCGGAGAAATGAGTGCGAAAATTAGTGTTTTCAGAGTTTTTAATTAATATCTCGGCTGATTAAAGTCGTATGACGATGGGAAGAGTCGAAATGGCTTCCCACGAATTTTTAGAATTTTTTAATGTTTGACAACGCTATTTTTATTTCACTGTAAAACTTAAAAATTTTTTATTAACAAATTCTACGATTTAAAATCGAGCAATGGCAACACTTCTCGAAATAAAGCAGATTTTTATCTACAGCGTGCAAGACTGTTGCCACTGGAAAAAATGAGGGCGAAAATTAGCGTTTTCAGAGTTTTTAATTAGTATATCTGATTTTAGCTTTTTTTATTTTTATTTATTTATTTATTTTTTGAAAAGTGGACGTTGACCTATTCCAGGACCCAGAAAAGAATGATAGAAAGTTTGGTAACGATAGCTGTAGTAGTGACTGAGTTAATCGCGAACAAACACACAAACAGATATTCTTCTTTATTATATAGCTTCTCGGATGACTAATATTGAAAACAGTAAGCGTACCTTAATTAATTATCGTAAAGTTGTTTCAAGTATTAAAGTTGACACTGGTACACCATGATCAGATTGCAATTTTTTAAATTTTAAAGGTTTTATGTTTATTTAATTATGGTAAAGCACTCAAGGGTTATCTGCCTAAGGGGAGGGATGCTTTCGTGGGGGACCTTCTTAGCGCCTATTAGATCATATACATGTTACAAACGGGAAAATCACGCAAATACCCATGCAGGCAGCCCGTTCGTCGAGATTCGAATCCTGGACTTAACTACCAGTATTCAGCGACTTTAACGTTGAGCCGCTGGTTATGATTTTTAAAATTAAATTTTTTAATTAAATTTTTAAAAGTTTTAACTTTTTAAAAATTTAATAATAAATTCTTGGATGTGTTCATTATAATATAGTTGAAATTTGAAAATTTGCATTTTTTTAATCTGACGTTTTTATTACAAAGGAGGGGGTACCATTTGACATAACTGTTTCGAACATTTAATTTTAAATACATGTTTTGTGTTCTAAATCTTGAAATGCTGGGTACTTCTTCTCTTAAGCTAGCGCTCATTAAGAAGTTTTAATTATTCAGCACAAAAATGCTTCAGGTAACAAACTGGATCTTAAATGCGAATATCAGATTGCAATTTGTATTTTTCTTTTTCCTATATCTTTTCAAATCATACAAATTCTTTTTTTTTTCAGTCTAAAACAAGATTCAGAATTTTCATTTACGGATAATCATTCTACGCATTGAATAGCTGAGATTATCACTACCGTTTTTTCTAAATCTCTCTCTATCTGTGCTTATTTGATAAACAGTTCGAAATAGATGGCACTACGAAAAACCTTCTAAAAATGTTGCAAAAACCGCGTTTACATGTAAATTGAATGCTCTGTAAGGTGATCGCCCATTACCTGTAAATGCAATATTTTCGAGTTAGTTATATCAATTCTAATTTTTTAATATTTTTCTCACTTCTTTCCAGGCTAAATTTATTTATTGGAAAGCCCCGGCCGGCGTCGAATATCAGTAAAAATGTCAGTTCATCGGTCCAACGATAACCTCGACAACAAATGATCGACTGCATAAGAGCGCCTGCTATCAGCGATAGGGACAAAGGGATTAATTTTTTCCCCAGCCTAATACCCACATTAATCAGCTTTAATGGCTTGTTCTTCACCATATCCGACGTTGCTTCCACACTCGTTATGCACTCGGCTGTTTTTTAACAGCCAGAAAAACCTAACAAAAAACGCCTCAGATTTAAGTGAGTTTAATTTTTTTCCTTTCTTTCCGTGAGGGGATAAAGGTATCGGTGTAACGTGAAGAATTAGCAATCTTCACGTCATGTATAATTAAGGTATTAGAAAGTTCTTCGTAATGATGATAATGAGGGACAAATATGTGCCTTGCACTATTTTCAAGAAGGATAATAATATATAACCAGCTTACCGCTGGGGTTGGTTCGAAAAAACGGAAGGAGAAAAAATTCGTATAGTAGTAGCAAATATGTTGAAACGTTGCTGATCAACATCATGCAATAGACGAGGAACGTAGGGCATTGACATTCGCTTTGAAGTTTAACGTTAAAGTGTAAACGTAAAATTATAAGCATATTGAATTGTTGATTAGCATCTGATAAAACATTCAAAGATGCAGTTTCTGGAAAGAATAGAATGAGATATAATTCTACCTTCTAAATGTGTTTTGTTTTCCATAGCCCATTTTTCTTGCACCAAACATGCCTAAAGGAGATTATCAATTGCGTTGTAAACTAATTTATATAATTATTTTAACTACAGATTCCACCTCAATCTCAGCTTTACCTTCAATAATGTAGTTAATAAATAAATATACCATTGTATACATATATATATATATGTGTGTGTGTATATTCTAAACAAAAGTAATTGAAAGTAAATTAAAAACTGCAAAGTAATAATCCAATAACTTACAATAATTTATAACAAGAAAACCTTCCACATACCATCTCTCCAAGGAACAGAAATTCAGTCCAAAGTCATGAATTATGAAAAGAAAAACGACTTTTTAGTCAGAATTGTAATTAGTACCCTCAATACCATTTCCGTTCCTTGGAGATGGTATGTGGAAGGTTTTTTTATTATAAATCATTGTGATTTATTGGATTATATACATATGTAATAATAAAATTCCATAATCAAAAATACACTTAAAATCCTAACTTAAATTTCGTCTTTTCTTTTTTGTTTTTTCTCCAGTCACAGTTCTAAATGCATGTTCTTTTTATTTTAATGGCGACGATCTCTTATTTGAAAGTACGTGGAATTAAATCCACAGCCCCGTACTCAAGTTGATTTTCCCGCTTTTTCTATACGTACAGTTATTAAATGTTCTGGAAATATTTAAGCGAACTGGATTAGCTGACGTCATTTCTTGGAAGCTCCACCTTTTCAGAGATTATAAAAGGACTCGTAAAGGAATATCCAGGGCTCAAAAATGAATAATCTAATTCTAGCTAATTAAACAAGAATTACTTAGCATAAAACTCACCTCTCCATAGTTATTAGATCATTATTACGTAGTAAATTGCAATAGTATAGGCCTACAAGAGTTATTTACTCTTATTTTAGTAAAACTTTGAGTTAATACAGCAGTAAGTATCAACGAACCAGAACGTGACCTCAGGTTACGTGGCTTGATTCTGACTTACTCTCCGTATCTCATGTTCATTTCAGTCACTCAATTCCTCACTGCAAATAGCACGCACCCACCACTTGCTCAAAAATTTTTCGAATGTTTCTACATCTGCAAAAGTATATCAATTTATAATTTCATGACTGCCTTCCTGTATGACTTTGCCACATAGACCATTATTTCGCCTAAGGACGCGGTGCTAAGCACCTCTGATTTATCTAAACAAAAGTGAGCGGCCTCCGACCTTACTTGATATACAGGTTAAAACTCCTTAGTAGTTGACACCTTGAACCGAAAGTACCATCTTGATCTTGATATCGAGGGCTCTTTTCATTAATGTAACGATGGAGTAAACTTCAATACAAAAGTTATTAGTTGTTCTTTTTTATTTACGCCGAGGATCTGATTTTTGTAACTGCTGTTTTTCATGGAAATTAATAAATGGATCCTGTTTTTTCTTTAAACTTATCGTCTGATACTTTGAGCTACGACGACTACATTTTTTGGTACATCACATATATAAAGTAAGAAATTTAGAAATACTTTTTCACAAAGACGAAAGTTGAAATTCATAATAAATAAATTTCAGAATTTTCGGGTGAACTATTATAATTAAAATACTTTGAAACGGTTCATCAGCTAATTTTGGATACAGAAAAGCAAGAACTTCTATAGAAAAGAGATTTCAGTTGGTTTCCATGTTCCTTTCCCTTGATGAACTGACATTGAGGCCGATTTAATTTCTTTTCTATTAGGATTTTTTAAAATTTCTTTAAATTAAAAAAAAATTGAATTGGAGTATGCTTGTTTAAAAGTTTTAGTTTTAACAATTAAAAAAAATCTTTGTTGCGTTTATAGGATTTTGTGAAATTTATTAATTATGAATTTCAATTTGCGCGTTTATGAAATTGCCATGGAAAAAGTAGTTCTAAATTTCTTACTTTATGTCTTTACTGATCTTTTTCAACAGCTTAATGCGAGAAAATATTAGGCATATTTATATTTTGTTTTAAAAAATATTTTGTAATTATACATATATATTTAATACAAACCTATAAAAAAAGAAACATAGTAATAGGTCCAAAAATTTTAACCAGTTCTGCGCTATACCTACAGAACTAAAGTAAAATTAAAGCGTCTAAAGTTAAAATTAAATTGGAATCAAAGCAAGTCAATTCCTCAACAATGTTAATAATTGCAACCGTAAATAAGAAGTTATACTGGATCTAGATATATGAAAATTAAAATAAGAATTCATCAGTAGAACAAACTCGAAAAATAAAAATTCGTAAAGGAAAAAATACACAAAATGATAAAAATATAAAAACATAAAAATTAATCTCCTTTGAAACTCCAAATATACGTATCCGTCTATATTTAGCATATGCATTATAAAACTAAATTTTTGATCGGGATATATTTACTATTTTAACGGAACCCTCCTATTTATATAAAGAGATGTGAAATTAAAAAATATTTTTTTCCCTGGAATGTGTCTACGACCTCTTTTTGGAAATCAAATTATTTACTCGTAGTTTTAAGCAATAGTCCCCTTATATCCGAAACCTACATTATACAAAGAAATGCATAACATATCTGATGTGCTCATAACATTATACAAACAAACGTATGCATATAATAAATAAATATTAATACAATAAAATTATACAAACAAACGCATAACATATCTGATGTGCTAATACATTAATAAAATTGCTACTTCATAAAAATTACATAATTTAAACTTTTATTAAAATGACAGCACAGAAAACAAAAGTAGAGTAGAACTCCAATTATTTGGTGTGCGGATATTTGGATAGTTTAATTCTTCTTTTCAGAGTAAGTAAAATTAACCTTACTATTAATTTAATTACGAGTTTTCGATCATTCATTCATACTATAATAATTAGTACATATGTCCTGTATAATCTGCTTTCCTCGGGATAGGTAATAGAAGCTAATAGAGCTTAGCGGAACAACTGCCTATCTCCTGGTTTACTGTAGTAAATCAAGTGATAGGCAATATACAATCCTTGCATTAAGCTGAAAAACATAATACTAATTACAGCTACTATAATTTAAAATAAAAGATCTGGGAAAGAAATTTCAGACTATCAATTTAACAAACAACATATTGTTTCCTTCAAATAGTCGAATGCTAAGCATTTCAACAGTTAATTTAGGTTATTTCGATGCAGAAGATAAATTAAATGTATCAAGTTCTTTTCTTGTCCAAAAACTCCAAGTTATTGCAAGAAATTGCGAGTAATTTTGAACGTGTTATAAGTACGCCCTAAAGCATTCTTTTACAAATTGCCAAACCCATACAATAAGAATCAACGAAAGACAGATAAAAAAAGAAAAAATTTCAGAAAACTTATTATACGTCAAGCACCTGACTATAAATAAATGGCATAGTATAGCGAACAATATAACAAAACACCGTCGTGTCTCACAATTAAAACTTTCGTGTAGAAAGAAGAGCTGCTCTTCACGTTAATAAAGGAATTTTCCCAAGCATACAAACTGATTCATTAGCAAGGCTACTAACTAATTTAAGTTCAGATAACGGAGAGCTTTCATATAACTCAGAGATTTAGATAACTCATCATTGCCGCGTGAATTTTCCTTTAGAAAGCAAATAACACTAAAAAAGGGAGATGGAGAAATATCACAAAAATATGTAGGCAGAAATAAAAGGAATTTTCGCCTTAAAGTTTTAAATAGTCTTAATTCTTCAAGTTCAATCACAAAACAGTTATATAGTTTAAAAGGCTTTAAAGTAAAATGATGGCTTTTGTGTAAAATCGGCTATTGAAGAAACTCTATTCATCATGCTTGTTTTATTCAAAAATAGAGACGCAGGTAAAATTAATACTGGGCATGATTTTATTAATCTACAAATGATAGTACTTTCAAAATGCAATATATAAGCTTTATTTAAGTGTATGAAAAAAAGAATGATTTCAGCTGCTTTGAAACACCGCTGAATACATTGCATATATATCACGCAAATACGAGTAATAAAAAAATTTTAAATTAAACCTCTATTTAACTTTTCAAAGAAAGTATTTCCCTTTTTTAGAAATTAAATCCACAGGAAAATTATTTTTACTAATCTAGACATAACGGGATAAAAAAGATCTAAACACGAGCACAATTAATAACCTAAGTTGTATTAAATATATATATATACTGTCTTTGACAGCCCCGTTTTAATAATTCTTAGAATAATAGTCTAAGCTTTTATAATAAGAATAACAGTTATATTATATATATATATACAGATTTTCTATTACTACAGTTCTATTAAATTAGCCAGCTAACTATCAAAAGGTCCATACGGCCGAGCGTAGTAACAGTTAGAGAGACGTAGTCAAAAGGCAAAGGCGCGCTATTCAGGAATCCTAATTCTCGTTTCTCGAAATCAGTTGAACTTGACTTAAATACTATTCGCCTTCTCGTTTAAAACTCGATTAAAAATTTTTAAAACTCATTCTGGTACGGAACTGTAAGTTGAAGCTAGAAGAGATAGGAAAAAAGCATTAATAACTGTTATAAAATTAAAATACACCTTACAATATACTTAACGAAATGCTTGTTAGTTGGTTTCTTGTGATTAATTTAAAGTAATGAATAACCACATACTTCTAGCTTTCATAGTTTTCAGAGCAGAAAAGGAAGTTTTATATTTACAACAAGCACATAAAACTAGCTGTTTGGAATTAACTAAACTTTATTAACAGTGAATCTTTTTATCTTGTATATTTTAAGTTTCTGTGGCATTATTAACAGCACATTTAGTTAAGATGTTTATAATTAATCATTACAAACATCTGAATTGATATTTAGTAATTACCTGGTTAAGAATTCCGGGCACACCTTTAACGAAGTACTGTTTAGATGATAGAAATAGGGAAATCATTTATTATATGATAAGAAACATCCCATTGGCTTTTTAAAATCTAGCTTTAACGAATAGACCTGCCAATTCGTGCGGAACTCCAGTCAACATTTCTAATCTTTAAAGAAGGTGCAATTAGGCTACGCATGGATGATGGAATTTACATACACAATTCCTCGTAAACGATTTTGTATGTGTAACCGCATTTATGTCACAATCCTCTCATCAGATATCATCTTTCAATTTCCTACTTTCAATTTATTTTTTTAAAAAAAATCCATCATCTTATAATCGCGGTAGTAAAAATGCAAAATGTCTAAGTAGCTGATGGCGAACGAGATTTTCATAATCGAAATATTGATATAAAATTACGATATCCAGTTTTGGGGTTGGAATAATCCATAGATTTAACCATTGCCAAAAAAGATAACAAAGTACAATCTTAAAGATTTTCAAAAAGGTATCATGTGTTTTATTTTCAGTGCGAAACATATTCTGTGAGCGAAGTGCTTTTAAACGGTTCGTTTCAAATGGAGTAACAAAATTCTTTATTCAGTTTCTTCCCACATATGGACCTCTTGCAAATAAACCCGCTTTTGGTAAATGAATGATACGTTTATCTCAATATTTTCATGGTATTTTGCATAAGTCATTTAAAATATTTTCCAAGAAAGTATTCTTTTCGAGGTATATACCAACTATATGCTTTGTCATAATAAATTCTATATCTATCTTTAGGAAATCTAGAAAAATGAAATAAATCAAACATTCTTATCATGCTAGAGCTAGAATCCTGACATTTAGTATAGCCATGATACTATTTTCAAACTTATAAAGAGCAAAAACTTGTTATTCCATTGCAGTTGCTAAAAAACTAGTTCATTAATATGCTTAACCCAAATTAAGAAAGTATTAAAATTTTGAATAAAAGAATATAGCATCAAAAGTTTGAATCAAAATATCTAAAGCCTTATTCAGGAAAGACGAACGAACTGAATTTTCAATAGCTTATAACTAATCGTCTCTCAGTTGCTCTTTTAATCTTTAGAAATATCCAAAAGACTTCTGTATTTGGTGATTTGGGTTTCCTTGAATTCATCCAAATTAGTTAATTGAGGTTAATGATTTCGATTATAGCATAGTTCTTACCAGAGGTTTTACTTTGATTATCTTGTTTACTTTGATTTAATTTTTGTTGTATAAATAGCTACGTTCATTTTTAATGTATGTAACTTCTTTATATAAAGTAAAATTTCCAGTGTATGGCACTTAACATTTCTGCTCTTAGCGGCACAGATTGCATAGTGGTTAGGGTAGTCGACTGCAGTACCAGAGAGGACGGGTTCGAATCCCACAGAAGATGTGACTGTAACAGTCTGTCTCTTCATAGGAGGCAAGGTGGCCGCCTATTAGGTACCTTCGCAATAAAATGGCGACGGATTCTGGCCTTAGAAGTGGCCACTGCTGAACAGGCAAGTGCCCATCATTGATTAAAAAAATATTTCTGCTCTTAGAAGAATCAGAAACCTAACGCCAAATTTCGACATTTATATATTTTTCTATCAATGTTAATTTAAAATTAAATTTTACAAAACTTTAAACTTGAAGAACAGTACTTTTCTATGATACAAAGGTTCAAATAATGCACAAATAATGAATAAGCCAAATTGCGTATTTTAAAGTCTCAAGTGTAAAAGTCTTCGAAGAATCGATATGTTAGTTCAATATGTCACGAGTAAACATAAATATTTGCTAAGACAAATTACTCGAAAAGCCTAATTAACAACGTATAAATAAACAATAAAAAATTATTTATCAACTCGACGTCTTACTCGGCAAACAAATTTGAAATAAAAATAAATTAATGACTGCCTGACAGGTTTTAATTTATTATGCTACATACAGAAAACCTCTTTTTAATGTCACACAGTTTATTTATGTTTAAATAGGGTTAATGTACTATTCTTCTCATGGAGAATACTCCTTCAAAAATACTTAACCAGTATGTAACAGACCATCAGTTAACATACGTACTTGCCTACATCTGCGCACAAAGGATCTGCAAGAAACTACATTCAGATTTCTGCACCCAACCCTTGTTCTGGCTGACAAGCATCGAGCTTTTTGTGTTTACCCATAAAATTACCGCTCCCTAAGATTCGAATTAACTGGGCGGGACTGATAGTGACAAATGATGTCCTTGATCGCCTAGATATCCAGACGTCAAATTTCCTCTCCATGAATCCCCACCCCGTTTCTTCCTGATTTCTTTCTTTTTTTCCTTCCTTTTTTAATCGAAGTGGATTTCCATGCTTTTTAAGCGTTATTAAAGGCTTTGAAATCACCTTCCTCAAAAGAAGAGACGGAGGCAGCTACGGGTCGATCGTCGTAGCTTCCCCCCTCGAGGTTGTTTAGGGTGTCAAGCACCTCCCAGACCCGGCTTATGATGAGAAGGCTGAGAAACACCCGAGTTACGCAGCAGTAATTTTAATATGGTGTAAACGAGAGGTTGTGATGATACTTATGAATGCACAGTTTGTCTTCAGGAAACTTTCAGGGAGCAGTCAACAGACGAATATTTGTTTTGAAATTAGAAAAAACTGATCAAGTCTTCGTTGGTGCAATGATAAATATGCCCGTCTGCAAAGGATTAGGTTTCGGATTCGAGCTGCAAATGTTTACAACGAAAAAAGCTCATTAAAACTAGTGATTTATTAATAACTAATAATAAGGAAAGCTAGAAATGAAATTCATTAAGGAGAGGTAGTAAAGAAAGGCAAAAACATTCGCCCTGATTTTATCAGTTTAAGTTGTTTTATTTAACTAACTAGCCGCTGCGCGGCCAGCCTTCGTCTGGCTTTTAAGTGTACCGAAAAAATGCCTAAAGAGAACACCAAACATTAAACTTGAAAACTGCGCAGAATTTTATTCTGCAGAACAATTTTATCGAAAAAGAAACAAACAACAACGGAAAAAAAATTCAGTTAAAAATGCATTACATATAAAAAAGCACTGGCTCTCGTCTAGATGCATCCTGTGTACCAGATTTCATAGGCCTGGGTCTATTAGCTTACGCGCAGTACGAACGAAAGACACCTACACACACAGAAAGACTCGTCCTTTTAAATATAGATCTATAAATTAATTAAACAATTTACCTTTGCAAAAAGAAACAATTTTTCAATCTCTTAAACTGTTCAATAGAGCGAAATCTCGCTTTGCTATAGCCCATTATGTCTTAAAATGACGCGATTTCGTCAGAAAACATAAAATTAAAAAAAAAAATCTAATTTGAATTTCGAAAAACTCGCTTCGAGGTGCACTGGCTCATGCAAAAAAATCATGCAAAACTTTTCGATATCTTACAAACAGTGAAATAAGCAAAAAATAACATGAAAGAAGCTCAAAAACAAGACATTTCGAGCAGAATTTTACTCTGCAGAACAACTTTATCAAGAAAGAAATCAATAAAAATGTATTATATATATAAAAAATGACAATGAAATATGCAGTATCCCTTAATACAAATATTACTTATCCTAATAAATAAATTAACCAACTTCCCTTTGCAAAATCTTAAGAACTCAAATGGTATAAACAGATTAAGAACTTAAACAGATTAAAAAATATCATGCAAAACTTTTTTATAATTAAAATTATATATAATTAAAACATAATATTACAATGAAATAAGCAATATCCCTTGATACAAATGTTAATTATCCTAATAAAGTAATTAAACAATTTACCGTTGCAAAAAGAAACAACTTTTTAATTTCTTAAACTTTTCAGTCTCTTAAAAACAGTAACATAAGAAATACGATGAAAAATTGTTGCCAAACCGAAATTTTTAAAAGAATGAAACTATTCAAAATGATGCAATTTTATCAAAAATCTATCAACAACAATAAGAAAGGAAAACTGTTGCCAAAACTACATTCTAAAATATCTCAGATGTGTATTCGGAAGCTTTGTAGAGACATTAGGTTATTTAATAGCAGGAGACATGAAAAATATGCAATTCCTTCGCCGGGAATTGAACCACGGACCTCTGAAATACCGGCTCAGTGTGCTGACCATTACACCACGAAGGCACGTTAAGAATGTGGGAGATATACCTTATAGCTTCATTTCAAAAATTAAAAAAAATACAAAATATTATTATTTTTCCAAAATTCTTTTTTTAAAAGGAGTCTAAAGGATTAAAGTTCAACGTGTCCAAAAATCAAAGAAAAATAAACAGCACATTTTTTAAAATAAGTTTTTTTTAAAAAAATTCCGCTGAAAAGGTGTTAAGCTCACCTTCCTAAATAAATTCGTACTTAATCGATTTATTGAAATACGGAATTTATTTTAAGTTCGTAAAATAGCTAAGTGTCTACGCTTCACGACGATGTAAAAATGAAATGTATAGAGTGAAATCTCGCTTTCCTGTAGCCCATTATGTCTCAAAATGACGCGATTTAGTCACAAAACATAAAATAAAAAATTAAAAAAAATTCGAATTCGAATTTCCAAAAAATCGCTTCGAGGTGCACTGGCTGGTGTATCTACACCTATGTACCCAAATTTCGTGGCCCTGGGTCTATTAGCTTACTCGCAAGACGAACGCACGCACGCACGCACGCACGCACACACACACACGCGCACACGCGCACACACGCACACGCACACACACACACACTTTGTAGAGATTATGGCGAAGCAAGTGAAGGCCGTCTGCCAAGAAAAAAGGATGCCTTTATGGAAGACTCTGTAGAAGAAAACTGGCTCGTATTCACATAGCATACGAAGAAAATCACGGAAAAACACATGTAGCCAATCTGTTTTCCAAGATTCGAGTTGGGTCGAACTAAAAATTTTCAGAGGTTTTATCAAATCGGCCACTTGTGAGAAACAGTTGCTTCGGTATAAATATTGCTCACAACCTTAACATAACTGATACGATTTGATTTGTAATTAAATTTAGGCTCCAACAAATTTCTCCTGAAACATAATCTCCGTCTCTTAGAAATATCAGAGAATGAAGTGTTTTACGTGAACACATGAAATGATGACTTAGTGATACCATTAAAATTGTATCTCAGAAGGAATGCAAAAATGAAAAGTTTCCGTGTGGAATCATTAGATTTAATTTACAACAAGAAACATGAAAAAACAGTGCGGTTCCTTCGCCACGATTGAACTCCAGATCGCCGTAAACAGGTGTGCTTCAAATTATATAATGAAAGTTTGCAGTGAGAAGGGTGACTACTCCTTATGCGTCTATAATCTTTAATTTATATTTTATTTTGTAACTAACGGAACTACCCGATGCCAGTTAAGTTAGATTGAGAGTAATGCATCTAACAACAGAGAGAATGATACCGCTGTAATCCTTCTCTAATAATGATGCAAAAACACGATTCACAATGATACATTTTTCAGTCTGATGCGATATGGAAAACATATGAAAAATTTCGATAAGAAAATAAGCTAATTCTCTCTCATTATATCAGCAGCAATGGTACGCAGATTTTAATCGTTTTCGTTTTTCTAATCATATGGTCGTAAAAGCTCAAATTCCATCCAATATTTCATCTATACCCAACTTTTTTCGATTAAATGTGGCAAAACATTTATCGTAATTGATCAGAAATCAATAATGTGAACAAACAAATAAACACACAAGCAGGCATTCTTCTTTATACACAGTCCAGTCACATTAATGTGACCATCTGTCAAAAGCCAGAATAACCACCTTTCGCAGAGCGGACTGCTGCGAGACGTGCAGGAAGAGAGTCACATAGGTCCCTGAAGGTGTTCTCTGAGATGTTGAGCCATGCCGACTCTAATGCCGTGGCCAGCTGCGCTAGATTACGCGGTTGAGGATCCATGGCGCGAACAACTCGATCGAGATGGTCCCACAGATGCTCGATTGGGTTTAAGTCAGGTGAGTTTGCTGGCCAGGGGAGGACGGTAAACTCATCCTGGTGCTCTTCGAACCACGCACGTACACTGGCAGCTGTATGGCACCTCGCATTGTCCTGCTGGAAGATGCCATCATCCTGAGGAAAAACAATGCGCATGTAGGGGTGAACATGGTCCGCAAGGACAGATGCGTACTTGTATTGATCCATTGTGCCTTCCACAATGATCAGTGAACCTAGAGAATGCCAGGAAAACATTCCCCAGACCATAATGCTCCCGCCTCCAGCTTGGACCGTTCCGGCAATGGTTGCAGGGTGGTTCCTTTCAGAGGTTTCACGCCTTATACGCCAACGTCCATCTGTCCGATGGAGCATAAAACGCGATTCATCCGAAAACGCAACCTGTCGCCACTCAGTGGACGTCCAGCTGCTGTACTGGCGTGCAAATTCTAGCCTTCGCCGTCGATGAACAGCAGTCAGCATAGGTGCACGAACCAGGCGTCTGCTTCGGAGGCCCAGACGCAGCAATGTTCGCTGAATAGTACTTTGGGAGACACTTTTGGTAGCCCCTTGGTTCATTTTGGTGGTCAGTTGCTCAACGGTAGCCCGTCTATCTGCCCGAACGCATCTCCGCAACCGTCGTTCGCCTCTGTCATCTATGGCCCGTGGTGCACCACATTTGCCACGTCGCTGATTTTGGACAGTCCCATTTTGCCATGCACGGTACACTTTTACCACGGCGGCACGCGAACAGTTCACAAACTCAGCCGTTTCGAAAATGCTTCCACCCTTGGCCCGAAAGCCAATGATCATGCCCTTTTGGAAGTCGGATAAATCGCTTCGTTTCTGCATTACGCCAACGATTGAAATGTTTTCCGAAGCCCTCACACACCCTTTATATACGCTCAACTGCACTGTGCTGCCACCTGCCTTCTGTGATTGGTTATTTAACTCTGACATGGCAAGTTCGTGGTGGGCACATTAATGTGACTGGACTGTGTATATACAGATTTCGTAAAACTTACAAATTTTTGATTAACAAACTATACGATATGAAAGCGAGTAGTAGCAAACCTTTTCGAAATAAAGCATTTTTATCTCCAACGCGCGAGACTGTTGCCACTCGGAAAAATGAGTGCGAAAATGAGCGCTTTCAGAGTTTTTAATTAACATTTCGGCTGATTAAAGTCGTAAGACGATGGGAATAGTCGAAATGGTTTCCCACGAATTTTTGGAATGAGGAATAATGCATTTAATTTTTGGCAATGCTATTTTTATTGCACCGTAAAACTTAGAAAATTTTTGTTAACAAACTCTAGGATTTGAAAGCGAGCGGTGGCAACAACTTTCGAAATGCAGCAAATTTTCATCTTCAGCTTGCGAGACTGTTGCCACACGGAAACACGAGGGAGAAAATTATCGTTTTTCCGAGTTTTTAATTAATATCTCTGATTTTAGCTAATTATTTTTAGAAAAAAGTGGACGTCGACCTTTTCCAGGACGTAGAAAATAATTGTAGAAATTTTGGCGACGATAGCTATAGTAGTCACTGTATTATTAGAGGAGAAACCAACAGATTTTCTGCTTTATATATATATATAGATAAATAGATATAGATATAGGTAGCATATTATGTGTTAATGCAACAGAATGAGGCAATGCAATTCTTGTATATTAATGTAACATGTCTCAAGGAAGATAAAATGTTTGTTAATAAAATATCTCGCTTTTCTACAATTCCACTGTCAGTCAAAAACTTATGCTTCATTAACATTATTCAATTGATTTATGGCAAGTATAAAAGTAAAGTTAAGCTTCTAGTATGGCTATAAGAAGATATACGGATGCAGTCCTAAAAACTTCTAAAACAGTACCAATATCTGCTTTCTCTTGTTTTTGTCATTTAACTTATAACGTATGAGCCGTACAAGCTTATGAATATAAAGTCACTCGCAGAGCAAAAATTGCAATGTCAATTCAACAGTATTATTTCAAAGTAATTAAAGATCTCGTGGAAAGAGTTGATTATAATTCTTATAAGAAATCTGGTAGTTGATTTTGACCTAACGGTATTTAATACGCATATTATTGCTATATTTTAATTTGAATGATAAATTAAATCAGGTAACGGATATAGAAATAATGGTATCGATGGCAAACGCTTATGTCAAAGAAAGGGCGTGTTACAATAGCTTATTTTAAAATTATTCCGTAAATTTGTTAAAATTTATTTATTTATTTAAATTTAAGTTTTCGGCTGTAACTAAGTTTAAAATATTTAACATACGAGATACGTATGCGAATTAGTAAATATTTCAAGCACGTTTCTGAAATGTTCAGTTCTGTTAACAAAAATATAACTATCTTAACTCTCCTGAACTTGAATGACTATCTTAACCATTCCTTGACAGAAAAATAATATACCGTATTTGCCAGCGTATAAGACGCACTTTTTTTCTTGGAAAATAGGAAAATTGGTCTTATACGTCGGTACTCAGTTTTTGATTGCATTCATTTCTGGAAACTTCCTCTATTCGGAGTTATGCGATTTTTTTTGTTTCCTTGCGGAGTGTGGGAATATTAAAGTTACATAGTGGGTCGTGGGAATACTATAGTTATAAAACTATAGATTCCAAAGGTACAAAAAGTGTTGAAACTGTTGAAACTTCAGGGCACTAAAAAACTCACTGCGCGGTTGTTTTAAATAAAATTTGGTCGAGGCGTTCTGGCGGACTGTTGAAGAAACTTGCCCTACTAGTATGGGATCAGTTTCGATCTCACAGAACAGAAGATATTAAAAATAAACCCAAAGAACTGAAAACTGAGTTGGCTGTAATTCCAGATGGCCTAACTAGTCAGCTTCAACCTTTAGATGTCTGCATTAATAAACCATTTAAGGGATTAATGAAGGAGAAACGAAACAGATTTTGAGTCTTCAGATTTTGAGGTTAAACCATCAGGAAGGAGGGAGAGGCCTAACTTTTCGCAAGTTTGTGAATGGGTCAAAGTTTCATGGGATGCTGTGAAACCACAAGCGGTTAAATCATTTAAGAAGTGTGGCACTAATAATACACTGTATGGTACAGAGGACAATTTGTTGTTTGAGGACTCAAATGCTCATTTACAAGAGATTTCAAGTGACTTCTCATTTAGCTCTGGCGATGAATGTCTGGGTTTTGACGTAGAAGATTAAAAGCTGTTCTTTACCAGATAGACTAGAGATTTGCAGAAAGTATTACTTTGCATTGTATTATTTTATATTTAAAATACTGTAAATCCATTATTAATGATCAGTAATAAGGTTTTGTCCTTCAAAAATACGTATAAAAAAGAGGATGAGTCTCATAGGCCGGTGCGTCTTGTACGCCGACGAATACGGTAAATTCTTGTGGGTTACAGAATACATATTCAATATTTCATCATACTGACTCGATTTTGTCCTGAATTCAGCAATTATTTATTTATTTCAAATCAACGCAATCAGACATTTAAGAATAAAAACCAAATGGTAAGTACTGAAACATTTTCTTTCATACTGCGTATGAAATTCCCAAACGAATTCGTATCAAAAATTGTATAACGTACGTATGTATAAGTATTTGCATTGTAAGCCCAATATTCCGTGGCGCCAGTTTTTTTTTTAATCCGCAGGGGCAAACATGAAAAGTATCATCCGGAACAAAATTGAAATTCGAAAGAAAAACCATTTTACCTTTTTATAAAGCCGAGAATTCGCGATGTATTGACTTTATGACGAAATAAAAACCTGTCTCGCTTATTTTTCATCTCGGCCGAGAAAACATTCAGAAGAAATCTTTTGCTTAAGAAGCGACGTTGCGCCAAATTCCACAACTGATCGAAGTTATAAATACAAAATACACTTTTTTGCCGAGTTAAATTCCGAGCGAAACAAAAGAATTTTAGCATTCATTATCGTTTTTGTCAACACAGCCTTTAGGATAATTAAGGCAGTAAACAGCCATCAGATATTACTCTTTCATTGTTGTTAAGTGTTTTTAAAATCCCAAGGTATTATTCAATGGAACTTCATTTCACCGAAAACGGGAAAATAAAAAATTCCAATAATAGAAAAGGGCAGAAAAAGACGCATATTTTAAAAATGACATCACGAAACACGCCTGCAGCGGCGAGGGGTTTTAAAAACACGCCTTGCTCATTTGCGCTGATAAAACACGGCTCACTTACATACTCATTGTTACTTTTTTTTGCTCTTTTACGATATCTTTTTAAAATGATAGCATTTATATACATTTCTGAAAAATTTTTGGAACTCTTTTTTTATCCATTCGAGATGAAAGTATGTCCCTGTGGTTCTTAAAAATCCCAAGTATCTAATTAGATACAAATCTAAAAGTGTACTTTATTATAAAGGAAAAGATCGAAAAGTGACGGTTTGCTTTCTTTCGCGAGTTTTTCTTTGCTTGGAAAGCCGAGGTCGTTTTGGTAACACGAGTTACTTTGCTCTTGGGGGTGAAGTCTTGTAATTAGTGAGGAGAATGTGGTAATTTAGAAATTTGATCGCGAGAGAAAGGGGCATGAAAAGAGGTTGTGGCATTCCCAGCAGCGCTTTACTTTTCCAAATAAAACTAAGACGCGGCAAATCTTTGCTCACTTCAGAGAATAAACTCTTTGTTTTTAATACGATAGCTTTCAAGAATCTCGTGAACACCTTTAGCTAGCAACTTTAAAAACAAGATTAGATCATCAAAGTTTTATTTCCTATCCGCGAATCGTGGGATTAAAGGACGAAATATTGGCTTTTAAAAACAAGACTTGCTTTTTTTTCTTTCAATGCAGCAACTACTTACTTGCGGCCGATGTAGTGCCTAGGAGAATACAAACGTTATTAAAGGGGCCTATAATAGCATAAATCAACTAAGATTAACTTATGAGTGTATGCAAATTACATATATTTGATCAATTAAAATGTTTGTTAATGTTAACAAGAAATTTAACTTTTATCTTTTATTCAGTCTTAATCAAACAATCAAACAATCTTAAGCTAGAAATTAAAAATCAATCAATAAATAAAAACTTCAAAAATAAATCTGAAATCTTTCAGATTTTACATTACGCACAAAGGGGCGTTTTTTAACGTTTCCTGGGTTACCTTTATTTACTAAATATCATGTTCTTTGCACTTAAACCATAAAATTCAATTCAACAGCAATATCGCAATATAATTTTAAAATGAGCATATCTTTAGAATTTCCGATACACTATCTCACGTGCTGGAGATTAAAATGTTTTTTTTTGTACAGTATTGCCATTACTTGCTTTGAAATCGTTGAGTCGCTTAATCAAAAATTCGTTAAACTGTTACAAAGTTTATTAGTTTATTAGTTAGGAAATTGGTAATAAAAAAAATTCCAAGTTTCAAATTTGGGCTTCCAGATGCCCGTATTCGGAGGAGAATTATGCTATTCAAAATTTGATGGCTCTAGGTACCGCTGTTTTATTACAATGCGAGTAACATACACACATTTACGCAAATTCTTCATTATTCAACTTCTTTAAATTTAACACAGAGCGATAATATTTGGTAGCAACAGTTTGAAAAGTGGTACGGATATTTACAGGGAATCGACGCAAAATGACAAAACGAAATTAATGGCCTTTCTGAGCTAACCTTTGGACTAATAATTTAAAAGTTCTTGAATTTTTGAAGTCTTACAAAAACAAATTCTTGACCTATAAACAAAGGAATGGAAGTTTCACATATTGTTTCATTTGAAACAGTATAGATTTCTGTACCACAGCTTGCAGCACTTTGGAATCGCAAAAATTATAGATAGAGGTATGCTCTTCACGTTATGTGTTTCGCTTTATCAAACATTATAGTTCAAAATGCTTAGTTCTCTACACAACTTTCGCATTATTATTTTACTTAAACAATGAATATTTCACATTTCTTTATTTTTTAATCTAACTGCATACAAATGACACATTTTGTACTGTATTTTTTATTTGATGCGTTTAAATGCTAAAAACCTTTTGCTTGAAATTTCATACTTGAAAATATATCCCTAAAATTGCGTAGTCACAAAAAAGGCACATTATAAGATTTAATCGTTTATCAAGCACATAAAATACGTATTTTTTTCCAATGGTGGGCACTTGCCTATAACGGTATTGGCCACTACTAAGGCCAGAAGTTGTAAGGTTTTAGTTTAAACTAACAAAGTTTTATTTTAATTTTGCCCTTTTCTATCTGTTCTCATTTCAACTTCCCGTTAGAATAAGCGTGCGTTTCAGCTTTATGCTAATTCGAAGTGGAGCCAAGTTATATTTAAGCGAGAGGTAGGAACCTCTCAGTGTGAGAGAGCACTGTTACTCTATTCGACGTTCGCCTGACCAGCTAGTATTTAAATTCTAAGCCGTAGCGCTGTTACGTTATTACTTATTGAAGTAATTCTAAGTGCGTCAGTATTAGTTAAATCTTGCTACGCACCATTTAGTTTAGAGGCCAACTTCGCGTTTATAGCTCTGTGAGCAACAACTATTTAAATTCTACTTAGCTTTAGTTTAAATTATTTGATTGTTCAGTTTAAGACCCAGTTCAGTTTAAGTGCTGTAGTTATTTTCTGTATCCCTCCCGAGTTGGGAAGTGGCTGTAAATAATTGTGGTTTAATAAAAGAGGATTTTAAATCCCTCTGAAGTGCAGTTATTCTACCACTTAATCATAGTATACTACCACAGAACATAGCTGCATTCAGCTCCCTGTTCAAGATCAGGACTTTAACTATTCCACGAAGATGTTCGCCAAAAATATGCATCGAACACGCAGTCCTGACAAAGTGGTGACCATTTTATTGTGGAGGCACTTAATAGGCAGCCACGATTACATCCTATGAAGGGACAGACAATTTTGCATCCACCCCGTTCCCGGGATTCAAACCTGGCCCTTTGGTATCGCAGTCAGGCTCCTCTAAACGCTATACCGTCGGGGCGGCTATAAAATAAACTTAAGCAAGTAGATAAATAATATGTGTATATGTGAATGATTATGGATAAAACTGTGGTCGAAAAGTACCGATATGAATTTTGACCAGAAATGCGTAAGCCGAATGCTTTGTTTCATGGTTTTGTCCCCACCTTACGAGAACTAAATTATCGCTTTGTTGATTTTTCGCATCAAAAATCTTTTCTACAGAACTCTATTCAGGGAAATGAAAATAAATTGATAGAGTTTGACTTGCTTCGGGAGAATACACTAATTCCAAAATCCTAACAGAGGTAAAGTAAATTATCGCTGTGTCTGAAACTAACTAAATAGTAATATTGGAACGATTTCAATTAAACCTTTCTTTTTTAAACACAAGCTTTGAACATAAATGCACTTTCTCGTGCTAACAAAATCAGCCACAACTTGTGGCGATGCAATTAAAATAACAGATTCAAAACTTAAGACGTAGACTAGTAGTCAAAGACTATACGATTTAATTTAAATCTAAGTTGGCTCAAAACTGTAACCGGCGTATCAAATTAAATGTCAGCATCAATAAGCAAAGCCGAAAAATTACAGACCTATCGGACCTAGCACGACTACGTAACGTGGCCACGATGACCAGAAACATGCTTTCCCTTACAATCCAAAAACTTCAGCTTAAATATTCTCCAAATCATTTACTTTTCTGGTGAGGAAACGGATAATTTATAGTAAAGGATAAAATTATGAATAACTGGATAATTTAAATAATAACCTTATAAATTATGTGATCAGAGCTGAAAATGCGTTATTTATATGTAAGTAATTTTTTACCGCAGTGATAATTTGAAAGCCTTTTTTGATTACACATTTGTTCAGTGGTTCGCCTTTTCTGTAGAGTTTTATGTTCAGTCAGGTCAGAAGACATTGTAAAGACGTAAGTTTTCAAAATGACTCTCAAACCAGGATCCTTTCTCCATAGACGGGCAAGCTACCCTTGTTTTAGAGACCAGTATGCAACTATTCATCATTGTTCTATGATACATGTAATTGAGCAGAGTTTCAATTTGGCGATTGCAACCTGTACAAATGTCTAAAGAAATAGCGTTAACTATTTTTGTACACCGAAATTTAATTTTTTTCTGCTGTCTGGCACTTACATGTTTAAATCTCAGGCAGATAAGTATAAATTTAAAAACGTGGCGCATGCATGTTTAGTTGTTTAAAGCACGATTCATAGAAAAAAGACAAAGAGCTTTTCTGTCAAAACCGTTAGCAGAGATCTTTCTTCATCTTTTGAACTTGAAAGAAACGTATAGACCTCAAAACACAACTGGAACCACAATTTATTTCCACCCTCTCCACATATTCTTTTTCTTTTAGCTTCTTCACCAAATGGACCCTTCAAAGCGAAATAATTTTTTTGTTGTGGAAGGTTTCCTTCGGGAAGGAATCACCCTTAGAAGCTGTCATCTTCAGATTTGAACTAACTCAATGGACCTCGGTCTTTTTGGTTTAAAGCCATCATCTTTTAAGACCACAAAATCCATTATACCTCTTTTATGACATATTCTTTTACTTTATTTTTTTCGCTTTCCTCCTCTCTTTCCTTTAGATTTCCAGCAAGAATCTTTTTCACATAAGTTCATAGCATATTTGGAGTTTTTTTTTCTATATTTTTGAGAAGTCGGTACCAAATTTATTTTGGAAAACAAACCTTTTCATTTCCTTTTTAAAGATAATCTTAAAAGCAATATGTTTGAAAAGGAGTGAGATATTTTACCGAACGAACAGAATGAGTGGTTTACTTAAGCTATCAGGAATTGACCAAGCGAAGCAAATGTTTGAATAAAAAACTATTCGTATTTAATTTTCTTCAATTCCACTCAATTACTGTCTATAAAATACGTTCAACTTTTATTTTTTAAGTTAAATTATGTTATATAATAATAGTTTAGTTTTTATTTTTAACTGTTAC
>KK120992.1:119264-135135 GCA_000611955.2 Stegodyphus mimosarum | reverse complement strand
CTTTATACAGGTCACAATTATGTTTAACACATTTTCTTTCCTTCTCTTCTGCACTTTCAATGATATTTTCTCTTTCACCACCAATGATATTGTATTATTACCTTTTTTGGAAATAAATATGTTTATGCTCAGCACTGATGAAAAGATACCAAATCTTTCCAGTTAATTATATTGCTGCGCGGGTACGGATTCGTAATAGAATTAATACTTAAGTCCGATAAAAAGTTAATAAAATTTATTCTAATCGCAAGAAATATAACAAAACACTGGATTATTCCTCAAAGATATTCATACAATACCGCAATATCACGCAATATAAATAGCAGCTGTATTTTAAACTACTAAAACATTAAATAGAACGCAATCCAAAGCGCAGAGAAAGCTAATCCGATCAAAAAAAAAAACAGCAGCTAAGTAAGCAACAACAGCTCACTTACACAACAAATAAGCTGAGATGTTTCTCTCCGGTTTTTATAGCATTTTAAATCAGTCGCGCGAGACAATTCTAGCAATTTCTGGAAAGCAAAAAGAGTAGAATTAGGGTTATGACTAGTCAATTACATACATTCAAATTAAAAATAAATTACGGAGATAAACTAACTTTTATTCAATGTTAAATGCACGTGCTCTTTTTTTTTTTTTTTTTTTTTACTTTTCCAGCGTAGCTTTCCCTTAAAATATGTCACGCGCTGAATTGCACAAAGAAATTAAATAATTTTAATTATAGTTCTATTAAAAATATCTAACTAAATGAAAATTCGTAACAATATTTCCACTTAATATATTTATATGGGAGTACAATGTTACTGCATTTATTTCATTTAACAAAAACATAAAGTATTAATTCTAAAAATAACAAGACCCTTCAGCGGCCGAACGGCAAAATTCCTGAACACTGGCAGTTCGGTCCGAGGTTCGAATCTCGCGAACGGGCGCCTTCGAACCGCATGGGCGCCTTCGTGGTTTGCCCATACGATCCAGTTTCCCTTAGAAAGTCACCCACGAAGTCATCCCTCCTCTTAGGCAGACAACCCTCGAGGCTTTGCCGCAATTACATAAACGAAACTTAAAATAACATTCATAGTATTGCTTTCCAGGACCTTATACAAATTTTCTACATTTTCTGATCCATACTTTTGTAGAGACATTAGGTTTATTTCGAAGCAGCAGTCATGAAAAATATGCAAGGCCTTCGCCGGGAATCGAACCACGGACCTCTGAAATACCGGCTCAGTGTGCTGACCACTACACCACGAAGGCACGCTAAGAATGTGGGAGATATACCTTATACTTTCATCTACTTAAAATACTATCTACACTCACGTTTGTGAAAATTGCAACACCAAGAAGGAATCGTCATAATTGAATGCAATTTAATACACAGTTGAGTGGTAGTGGTACAAATAAATGATTAAATGTTCAAAGCAAACAAACAAGAACAAGAGATCAGAATCAGTATTTTGTATGGCCACCACGCGCCGCAATAAGTGCTGCTACACGACGTGGCATGGAGTCAAACAAAGTTTGAATGTCTGACTGAGGAAGAGCATTCCATATCGTTTGTACGCGTACCCAAAGTTCGTCTGCAGACGCAACAGGACGAGGATCACGAGCAAGACGCCGACCAATGACATCCCACACATGTTCAATTGGCGACATATCCGGGGAACACGCAGGCCAAGGAAGAAGCTGTACCTGCTGCGCTGCAAAGAAGGATTTAACAATCCGAGCAGTATGAGGGCGGGCATTGTCCTGTTGAAATACAGCGCCTGGCAAGCTTTGAAGGAAGGGAACAGCTTCGGGCTGTAGAACTTCACGGATATACCGGTTGCTGTTCAGATTGCCCACAATTCGTAGCAATTGAGATCGTCTATGATATGCTATGGCGCCCCAGACCATAACTCCGGGTGTTCGTCCACTGTGGCGTTCGATAATGCACTCCGGAAGGTGGCGTTCACCGGCATAGCGTCTGACACGAATGCGGCCATCATGGTACCACAAATTAAAGCGGGATTCGTCAGAAAACACGACATGCTGCCAATCAGCACGCCAGTCTCTATGCTGATTGGCCCATTGTAGCCGCAGGCGGCGATGGTCGTGCGTTAGGGGGATCCTGTATAAAGGAGTCCGTGCGCGCAGTCCACACTGCAGCAGACGTCTACGAATTGATGAAGCACACAATGAAACACCTGTAGCTATTGACCACAGTGCTGCCAATTGTCTAGAGGAAGCTGTACGGTCCGTCCGCGCCATGCGGACCAGGTGTCTATCATCGCGAGCTGACGTCACATTTCGGGGTCCACTCCCGGATTTCCGAGTTGTCCGACACTCGTCCGTCCACTGCTTCCAAACGCGCATCACTGTGCTGCTGTTACGCTGCACACGAGAGGCTACTGCACGATACGACAATCCAGCTTCACGAAGGCCGATGATTCTCCCTCGTTCAAACTCTGTAAGTTGTTCAAATCTCGCTCTCTTTCGTCGACGAGGCATAAGTACAGATTGAGTTAACGTTTACCATTAGCAGATAACCACCGATAACCATACACGCCTCGCTACAGCCGTCTATTTATTCGGATCCATCAGCCGTTCAGAGGGCGCTGCTCAGCATACGCATGCGCTACGGATTTGCAATTCTAATTATTTGCATATCATGCGCTACTTTGCATTTCCTGAAAATTTCAGCTCACTCGCGTAAGTCCTTCATGGTGTTGCAATTTTCACAAACGTGAGTGTAATTAGAGAGAATAATATCTAAGGTGAAAGTGAAAAAAATTATTATAGTTCTTTTTTACGAGGGTTGAGGAAGGCATGTTATCTTTTGCAAAATCCCAGCATACCATTTCATTAAAGAATTAATTTATACAGCACATTCATATATCTAATCTTTAGAGTGAAATTAAGAAACTGCAAAGTAATTACTTCAGATTTTTCAGTTTAGCAAGTTTCATTTTCTGCGGTTTCCATGTCAAGAAAGATTTTAAAAAACAAAGAACTCGAAAAGATCAAAAACTTTCACTTGCATTTACAAGTGATAATCTAGAATGGAATAATTATTTAAAAAAAACTGTTAAACATAAAAGTAATTAAAATAAATGAGTTTTCACATAAAATCTGAAAAACAGTAAATTTAAACAAGTACAAACATTCCTAATTATAAATATGTGTATCATTTTATAAAATATTTTCATACATATAAAAGTACTAAATATGTTTTAATAAATGCTTATAGGTATTTATTTTATCTCGCGCACTTAGGAATATTGAAAGGTTTACCAAAATAAATATAAGCTTATAGCACAAAAGTCTTTGCAGTAATCTTTATAGTATATATAAGAGACAGATGCAAAAGACAGGATGCAAAATGCACTTTAAAGATATATAAAGATATAAGATGCAAAATGCACTTTAAAGATATAGAAAGATGTAAGATGCAAAATGCACTTTTAAAATAACGATATTTTATTTTAAATTAAAAGATAGAGTAAAACGGCAATTATTGTATTAAGATATGAAGTAATATGCCTCATATGTCTTAAATGAGAGAAAAAAACAGAAGTGTTCGTAATCACAAATAAACCAATTCATGCATAAAAACAAGCTAAAATTCAAATGAAATGAGTTTAGCCCAATGGTCTAAATAAAGCCGAAGTTTTAATCTGATTAAACACATGTCAGTATTAAGCTAATGTTATTATGAAATTGCGTAAGATTATCAATTAAGAAAAACACATTTTCCCAATTCTTTTTGAATTTCTTTGTATTAATACAATGCAAAGAAAATAAGATAACAAAACATTAAACTAACAAAACATTCTTTATAGAGATGCTGTTTTCAAACCAATGTGTTATTGTTTGTAGAACATTTAATTATCAAAAACCCTGGCACTATAAATTAGCACGAAAAACAGAACATACAGGTAAATCCACTTTAGGAAACCCACTGTATTTAACGAATTTCCGAGACTTTAAACAATGAAAATATTCTATAGAATTTCTGAAGCATTTCAAGTTTCACAATCCTCCCAACAGCGGAAATTTGTGGAAATTCGGGCTAAGCGAATGATTTAAAAGATCAACGTTGTTCTCACGAAGTGTTTAAACGTAATTACTGGAGAATTACGTCAAACCTGTTTAGTATTCTGCAAAAGACTCCCACAGTGGGTTATTTGAGTAAATAGAAAATTTGTCCTTTCTCTCGAAGCACTTGAGATTCCAAGAGTGGGTAGGAATTTTCTTTCAACTCAAGCTCTTTTCTCCGTTAACTCTACTTCAGATTCGTATAGGTCGTAACAACAAGAACTGAAGACAGGTGTTGGTATAACCAGGAAGGACGGTCAATTTTTAAATCCTTTCTTTTATTTATATAAGCCTGAATCAAAGAAATAGCTTGTAATATTAGTAAAACAAAGAAAGTATTAATTCTGAAGTCAAACTCTTAATTAGTACTTCGATGCTATGTTTAACTACCCCACAATCTAAACAGCATCTCCCACTAAGCTAAGGAGCAAAATTCAAATAGTACTTACGTATTACTAATAACTGATTGCGTTGAAGATTCTGAATGAGCGGAAATGTGTTGAAAATTACAAGTAAGTTAACTTCTAAGATTAAGCTGTAACTAAATAAATATTAATTCAAGTAAAAATCGCTCACCAGTGACAAAGCAGATGAAATTGCTGAATAAAAACCAGTTCGCCTTGAGGTTTCTTTTTAGAAACCAAAAGGATTTGTTACACGGATACGAGGGGGGGGGTTCCATGGGAAGAGTACCATACTTAGTGCATGCTGATGTATAAGCAGTAAATTAATATACGTTTCAAACTTATGCGAGATGGACAGTGGTTTCAGAAAGGTGTTCTTTAAGGGGTAAATCCCTGCTTCTGGGCAATAAATATTTCTAAAGACAAACTTCCGAGTATTTTTTTCATAAAGAAAATCAATTCAAAAGTCGTCAGATAACTGACGACTTTTGTACTGACGATTCAGCACTCAACATTTACCATTTATGTAAGGGTTTAATTTCTAAAATATAATAAATACAGGACAGGTATTTTAAATTCGTGATACAAAAGTTGATTTTGAATGCAAAACTAACTATTCTTTTGAACGTGAAAAATGTCTCAACACAGCAGTAGTTATACTTTGAAAGTAGTGATCTAAGCTGAGTTTTACATGTTACATTTCCTAATTTAGAAAAATAAACAAAACAAATCTAAAAGCTCTCAGATTTTATATTACACCCAAATGGGCGTTTTTTAAAGTTTTGTGTGTTTGTATTTATTAAATATCCCGTTCTTCTCATTTAAACCATAAAATTCTATTCAACAGCAATATCACAAAACAATTTAAAAAGAGCATGTCTTTAGAATTTCAGATAGTCTCGCGCGCTGGAGATAAAAATGTTTTCTTTTCCGTTCAGTGTTATCAATTTCTGCTTTAAAATTATTGAGTTTGTTAATAAAAAATTCGTAAAATTGTACAAACTATGAAATAGATAACAAAACCAATTCCAAATTTGGGCTTTTCAGATTCGAGTGGGGAATCTACGTTATTCAAAATTTGATGCCTCTAGGTAGCACTGTTTTTTTCACACCGCAAGAAACATACATACATTCATGCAGATTCTTCATCATTTAATTTCTTTAAATATAATACAGGTCGATAGTATATGGTGGCAACTGCTTGAAAAGTGATTCAGACTATTTTTCGGAGGCAAAATGCCAAAAGGAAATTAATAGCCCTTCTGGGAAAATTGCCCCTTTGGGCTAAAAAAATCCGAAAATAAGGTTTTATGAAATACATATTGTACTCTCACACAGAAAAAGTATTTATTAAACAAGTAAAGTTTAGATGTACTAACCTTTTTCCTACTTTTTATTCTTTAATTTGATCTATATTTTTTAGGATTTCAAATTAGTAAACAGCAGAAGGATAAAAAGGTGCCACTAGGTAAATAGAAGATTTAGACTTCATTACTTTCGCTTAAATTCTTTCTCAGATTTTAAAATTAAAGAAAAGCGCAGGAGATTAATTCGATCTCTCAGCTCTATTAACTTCCCAAAGTAAGTTACTGCTTGACGGTAGGATTACATTCCGCTATGGATTGCCGCACTACTTCCTTCCGCCGCGTCCTTTGTCTCACAATTCGACCCTGCACCTCCACTGCGTAATGAACGTGCGGGTTCCGCTCTCGGTGTCAAATCAACCTAAGAAATGCGCGCTGATTACAGGTTTTGGAGAGCCAAGTCCCCAGAAATGAAAGACTTTACGCACCACTTGCGTCAGCCTTCTCTTCGCCCCCGAAAAATAAATGGATATTTAAATTGGACGGATTCGTTTTTCAAATCAGTCGCTTGACGAATTTTCAGGTGCACGTTTTCACAATGGATGACTTCTTGCTCTTTGTTCCAGCGCTTTGTTTTTGTTTGCCCCAATCTGAAAGGAAATGATCTTCCAGAAAACGCTCATTTATTTCACCCCTCTTCTTCGCTTTGTTTTTTTATCCATATGGATATCTACATTTCTTATTCTGTTGATGATAGCACACAAAATGATGGTTAAACGAGTGGGTATATGTGAATACACATATGTGTAAGGGACTGAAGAAAGAGAGAAAAAAAAACAACAAGTACTTCGGTTATTGATGAGATTTTTGACTTCTAGATCTCCGAGAAGAAAATTTGAAAATGCTGAGTCAAGTGAAGCGTTTTAATCGGAAGAATCATGCCTTTTATTTTGATATCTTTTTAAGCACACGATACAAAAGACAACACACGACAACCAAGGGCGCGTGAAACACTAATATGAATCAGCATTAAATGTAATTCAGCGTAAGTAAAATATAGCATCGGAATTTTTATTCAGACAGTGTCACATCACTGCGAGAGTGTAAGATTAAGTAAATACACATCATAATAAATCACAGATAATGTTTTGATTTTGATATTTCAAAGCATGATTCCATTTTACTTTCTCCAATTCAATTATTTATTTTGCATAAAAATGAAACACTCATTTTACTTTTGGCTACTGAACATTAGCATTTGATAAGTAAGAAGTTATATCCTTGTTAACATTGCATTTTGAGATTTTTTTTGAATCATGACACACAGAAAGGGGAAAAGAAATTCAGAAACTAAAAAAAAATATTGAACATTTATTTCTTGTTAATGCTATTGCTTATTTTACACCAGTCATAATGATACATTGAGGAAGGAGTTATTATTTATAAAATATTTATATAACACATGCCATTTACGATAATATACTGCTCTTCCTTTTAGAGAAAATGGTTCTCACAGAAACAAGGAAAGAGCAATTTTTTGTATACAATAGTACGCTTTCAGATGAAACCAATGCTGCATTAATTTTTTTATTAAAAGCATAAAAAAGTAAGAAAAACTCTTAATACAAAATTGATTATAAAATACTTCGCCGCTGTTTTAATTCATTTTGATAGGCTACAGTGGTTTTCTGTCCAAGCTCAGCGGCAGCAGCAAAGAAAACGTAGGCAACTGTGCTTGCCTGCTCTGATATTAGTAGCACATTTTTAATCTCCACGGTGGACTAAAACCCTTGAAACCGCCTTTAACATAACGAGCGGATAGATTGGTCAAACGGATATGTTCCACTATTCCTCTCCTAAAAAAATTCTGATGACTCTTATATCATATAATATGTCTGTTAAACAATTACTCAACATACAAGAAAAATAGTACATTTCACCAACATACACAGGAACACAGGAACCATTATCATTAACACAAGAATCATTATCGTTGTTTTCATGACAAAAACAATGATAATGGTTCCTATGTTAATATTTCATATTTGTGATGAATATAAAGAAAGCTTGAGAAATACTTCAAATCGAGTAGTGCTGAGTAGAATACTGAACAGACAAGGATGATTGGTGTCTAATGATGTGTTTCTTCTATGGTACAGTAGAGTCTCGCACTCTCGACATAATGTGAACTGAGAGACTGTCGAGTTTCGGAAAAGTCGAGTTTTATGGAATAAGGGGTGGTTTTTTCAGAACTCTTAATATTTAAGACTTTGACGTCCAACATCTAAATCCATGGTAATTTTATTTAGACTTTCCCCTTTGTCCAGTCTCTTTAAGGCATCTTATTTCATTTCCAACGTGTCGTTAGTTTGTTTTCTTTTCTTTTCGAACGACATTCTCACTTCGCAGAATATCAAAAGTTCCCAAAAATATGTAACACTTATACGCCTGGATGTGAACTGAAGAGCGATACCCATATGAGTATGAGTTTAGGTATGAGTTTAGTTTGTAATAAGATGCAGTCAAAAAACTTCCGACTATAAGGTATTTCTCCCGCCTTCTTCGCATGCCTTCGTGGTGTAGTGGTCATATGGGCCTTCGTGGTGTAGGGGTCAGCACGCTCGGGGCGTATTTGAGAGGTCCGTGGTTCAAATCCTGGCGAGGGCAATGCACATTTGTCACATCTTCTGCTTTGAAAAAACAGCTAATGTCTCTACATTGGCGCTCGAACTAAAAAAGGTGGTGGATGATGATTCTACACCACTAAGATTTGGTGACTGGATCCCCTAATCCCTAGTCAACCTTTAAAAGAGGGAGTACATAAGGTATTTCTCCTGCCTTCTTCGCATGCCTTCGTGGTGTAGTGTTCAGCACGCTTGGCGCGTATTCGAGAGGTCCGTGGTTCGAATCCCGGCGAGGGCAATGCACATTTTTAACATATCCTACTTTAAAAAAATACCTAATGTCTCGACAAAATAAGTCTCCTAACGTTTCGCAACAATAGAAAGGAATGTGAGCCAGCGGCCAACTGCTACCTGACTTTCTTCGTACCCTCGAAAGAAGCAAACAGCGCTGCCAAGTATTACTACACATCTTGAAATTTGTTACGCATTTCCAAGAATTAACGGCTCAATGCGAAAATGGCAAAAATTACAGAAAAAGATCTCTCAAATCTTTGAACAGAACAGGAAAGACATGCGTATAAATAATAATTATATGTTCTGTACGTAATATTTGCTCCGTTTTGCTCAGAGATATCGTTAAAAGCTCCTAAAATGTTGTCGAATTATACGGAATGTCGAGATATTGGGAGTCAAGTTTGCGGGACGCTACTCTACCAAATAACTGAAAAACGCTTTCTTAGGAGTTTAGGAAAACATAAACGAAGACGTCCGGAATTTTATAATAACATTTCTATTAAAATATCTCTTTTTCTTAATGTTTCATTTTGCACAAACTTTGCAGTTCTAAAATTTATTTCTATGACCCAGTAAAAATACTTCACACTTTTTCCATTTAGTTTGTCCCATATTTTCTCCCTACGCCGGATTTTTGTGATTCTGTAGAGCTTTTATGGCATATGATTTCTACAACAACAATAAATTACATCTACATGAATTTATTCATAAAAGCAACAAAAACGAGAGAAATTAAGAGCTTAATAACGTTTTAGTATTGTTAAATCATACTTTGAAATTTTTCATATATTTTTATAATGATTTCGTTCCATGTTTTAAAAGTTATTTTCTTCGTACATTTTTATAGCAATAATATGGCGATTTTCTTCGCATATAGTTGATTTTATTCTATATCAAACATTTTGCTAGTCGATGCATAAATAATGATCCTTACTTCAGATATGTAATATGTTGTCTTATAAATGTACTTTGTTAATGTTGCAAATGTTTTCAGAAAAGGTAGTTTCGAAATATATAATAAGTCATGTTAAACACAACGTTTATTAATTACAACAATAGTGGATATATTTCTAAAAATTATAGGTGCATTATAAATTGCACGAATTATAAGTATTATAAATTGCATAAATTAGTAATATTTTAATAAATAAAAGAAAGATATGAATTTATGAGTATATTACTTAATTTATTAACAATGTTTGCAAATCGCTTAGTTCATTAGGAAATCGTCTGTTTTAATGTGAAAGATAAATGAAATGTTTTTACGGAAAATGGCAATACCTATAAAAACTGCGAAATTATCCTGTCAGAAAAATGATTAATGCCATGTCTGGACGATATAACCTAACATGGAGGGTCGCTGAAAATAAAAACATTAAGTTGCAGATGTTTTCAACATTAGGAACTGTAACGCAGACGCTCCATTCAGTACCTTAAAAACTGGTCTAAGATCATGGATAAGACCGGTCAGGATATTGTATCTAAACTTTTCGAGCTTGGACAGGGTAAATCAACATATCTCCAGTGGAATATCGTCCCATGTTGGGGTGTATGGTAACGAAACAGCTGACGATCTGGCAAAGAAAAAGTTGTAATCTCCCTACACCCACTTCCACTAATTTATGTCCAACCGAAATTCATGCCAATTGCAAACATAAAATTAACACGGCATGGAAAATTTCTCCTGTTCACCAGTGGTGTTTCGCTGAACAACCAGGCTGTCACTTCTGAGTAAAAGATCTAGGCCTATCCAAACGGCCATGGCCAGATTCAGAAGTGGCCATCTTCGATGCATGAAATTCAGAGAGGGAGAAAAGACCTTCCCCTCGTGTGCCTGTTCCCTCCCTAGTTCTCCCGCTCACCTACTGGATTGTATAGGCGTCTCCCTAAAACAGCTGTCGGCTGAGCAGGACGACATCTGCCATTTGCTTGTGCGGCAAGGTCTCTTGGACTTGGTGTAGGCTTTCCTGTCCCAAGGGGATTTGAAACAACAACAACAGAAACTGTAACTGATGGAGCTACACTGCAAAGTGTTGTGTTTTTCCTTTAACAACAGCACCTGGTTTCACATTGAGTTTCTCTTACAAGGTATTTAAAGCCAGAAAGAAGGTTGACCACTTTTACTAAATATTAATAAGACTGATCCACTCTAATTAAACATATTATAAAGAATACTATTAGTATTTAAACGTTTTATTTAAATGATGTTTATTTTCGGAGGGCATTTATGACATAAAGAAAAAAATTTCGCTTTCAAATTCATCATCTCAACGCAAGGATTAACTCCTAGCCATAACTTCTCACCCTGAAATTCTTCAGCTAATTTTAGCTTTTATTCCTCACCCAAAGATGGTAAAAAAACACTAAATTCTCGCTTAAAACTCCTTCTCTGAGAGAATAAGACTTTTCGATTTACTACAATCATCTTTTAAACTCGACCACAAAACCGTTAAATCCCCTTTTCCCAAATCTAGTTCTTTTTATTCCGTTTCTACAGCACCTTTTTTTTTATTTCCCCTCAAACGTTTTTCTGTTTCTTCCCCTCTGGTCTATGCATCCCGATTCAATCTGATATAAAGATTGGTTCTCTTTTTAAAAAAAGTATAAAACAGAAGAAATGTAGAATGGGGTAGAGAAAGAATAGGATAACATGATACATTTTTTCCAACCCTTTGCGGTCACAAGAGTATCTGTATCATAAGTATGTTAAATTTATAAAAATAAAAGATGAGTTTTTAATAAATTACAAGAGGCGAATTTTATTTCGGTATTTCTAACATCAAAACTTGCTTAGAAATAACATTCAAAATATTAATGGAACATTTCTGGTTCCTTTTTTCGGTTTTAAGATGAGATAATATTTTTAAGAATATAATAATGTAACTTTGATATAATTATCGGGCACTGCAAATTATGATGAAGTTAAGATGTATATTAACTTTATCATAATGAATTATAATTATTATCATTATGCTGATGATTATTTTGACTATTAATCATTATGATATATTTAATTAATTAATTAATTAATTTTAAAATAGCTTTACATAAAAATCTCATCATTTTCCTTTTATTATGGGAAAAAACCTTAATTCTTCCAGAAAAATATTTACCTTCATTTAACTCTAAACGCAACTTTCCTGTGACCATCGTTTACATACTGCATAAAGTTAACCTAAATTATCTTACACACATACTACAGTTTTTTGCAGTAAGTGTCATTTGATTGTATAATAGCAAAAATAAAAGTAATAAAATCATGAAATTCAATTTTTTAAGATTGAAAAACTCATTATTATATCCCTAATTATATGTAAAATTGTTGTAAAGGTTTTATAACTCCACTGAGATTCTCTTTTAAATGGCAAACCAAGAAATATGAATGGTGTAAACTATTAGATAACAAGTGTTGTATTTAATGTTCTATTCTGAAAACCAAAATGGAAAAGTAAAAAATATTTAAAAAAAAAGAGACAGAAGGGAAAACGTGTCATTGCGTACCGCAGAAATCTTTTTATCACCATAAATCTTCGAGAAAATTACATCATTTACAGCTTTTATAGATGGTTTTATTTTGATTGCTTTCTCTTGTTTGGGACGAATCTTAAAATCAATTTCGGACCCACTTTGATCACTTGATTGCCTAAACATTTCGTACACATGCGTATTTATTATGAAACCTAACATATCCCACTAATTTTTGGCCTAAAAGGACTATTAGTTTCGAAATGGCATTTTGCGTTGTATCAATCACTCAAATGTGATGTATCACTTTTCAAATTGTTGCCACCAAATATTATTGCCCTGTATTACATTTAAAGAAATGAAATAATGAAGAATCTGGATGAATGTATGTATGTTTCTCCGACTGCGACTAAACAACGGTACCTAGAATCATCAAATTTTGAACAACATAGTCTTCCCGAACAGGGCACCCGAAAGCGCAAATTTGGAATTTTTTTTATTGTCTATTTCATATTTTGTAAAACATTACCGAATTTTTGATAAAAAAGCCAACAGTATCAAAGCGAGCACTGGCAACACTGTAGGAAATAAAACATTTTTATTTCCAGTGCGCGAGACTGTCTACTAATCTTAAAGATATGTTGTTTTTTAGATGTTTTTAGCCCAAAGTGGTGTGAGTCCATTCTCGAAACGTGCATGTGTCTGTAAATTAAAAAAAACCACCCGTTTGGGCGTAATATAAAATAACATAAATAACGTAATATAAATTCTTTTATTAATAACAGAAAAAAAATATCAAAATGAATCGAAAGGTTGGTTTGGTTTATTTAATTACGTAAAAGCGTTACGTTACAATATTAATAAAGCACTCAAGGGTTATGTGCCTCAGGCTAAGGATACCTTCGTGGAGGACTTTCTGAGAGAAACTAGCTCTTTTAAACGTTGCACACGGGAAAAACCTCGAAAACGCCCATGCAGCCAGCTCGTTCACTGGGACTCGAATCCCGGACTGAACTACCAATGTTCAGCGATTTTAACGCTTGCCTGCTGGTGAATTTTAAAGTTAATAATGAAACGTGCGTGATTTAAAAAAATAAGGGAAACATATTTCAACATTTAAGCTGATGAACTAGAGCCAGCATCGATAGCTCTTATATAATTGCGTTGATAGTTAAGAACTGATTTTGAGTAAAAAAATTCAATGAAGAACAAAAGAAGCTAAACTCTAACAGTAAAATTTCAAAAGTCCTTCGGTACATTGTAGTACTGGAGCAGTAAGGCTTTTAAAGTAATGGTAATTTTAATTTTCGCTATTATTTGGCTATTCGCATCTGCTCCACTAGCATTTACATTTAATTAAGACAATAACTATACAGCAATTTGCAATAAGGACTGCTAAATTGTATCATCCATCTTCAGTGCCTGTGTTCGTCTTGGAATTTAGTTGTTACTTATGTATATTACTTTAAGTTAAAATTTATTTTACATTAGTCGCTTTAATAATTTTTAACTGAAGTGAACTTCCAGTTCAGAAGAAGCAGTTGACTCCGAAAAACAGTCTTGAGCTTTCGTTGCTGAACTCTGCGCAAATTAGTGTAATATAGTAAGTTATCTCATAATTTAATAATTATTAAAAAGACATTACATATCCATATTAGAACGCTATTATATGCATCGAGATTTTTTATAACATTTGAAATCATGCATTTAGGAAGTAACATTATGCCGAAATCCAAATACCATTAAATAACTGAGCACGAGATTTCCAAGTAAAAGAATATAAAAATGAAATTACTTGGAAATAAATAAATAAATTGGGCAATGTAATACAAGTACTTGCCCTTTAAAAAGAAAGCAACATAATCGCTAAAACATTTAATACTTAAATGATGTTATGATCGTCGTGAAATTAACTATATTAAAATGCACTTAATTAAATGAATGTGATGTTTATGTGTTCAAAAAGAGAAGCACATTATTTTTTAATTAAATGACCTGTATTTTTATTCTTAATATGCTAATTATAGCTTAAACCTGAATCACGATTCTGAAATCTGCATAATTACTAAATTACCGTAATATTTTCAGAAAAGCAATTTGTATAGTCGTTAGTGTTTTTGTGAAAAATGTGCAATGGCGCTGCAGAGATTCGAACCCGAGCCTCGCGGATACGCTTCGAGTGTGCTTCCAGTCAGACCACGAAAGCATGCGGAAAGGAGAAAAAAATAACCTGACAAGTTAATGCATTTTCTTTAGGAAAAGTAGCTTTATATTTAAATATAAAGCTATTTTTAAATATAGTTTTATTAGGTTTCAAAAGGCTGGTGACTCTTCTTAATGAAAGAAACATTATTACGATCAAATGCAAAAAAAAAAACTTTAAAAGGACAAAATTATCTTGAAATGGATAATCATACTCAAAATCATGTGAAAATTACCTGTTCGTCTACTTCCAATGATACTTAAACTTTTCTTCGAAAGCTTTTGAATTGTTTCACAAACACGAATCAAAATTGCATACGATCAAAGGAATAAATATTTAACAAAACAGAACAAAGCAGCTTTAAAAGATTAAAAAAAAATCTACAAAAGATTTTTCATTTCACGGAAGGAAACTTTAAGCGAAAAGATGGAACACCTGAAGTTTAGAAAGGCATGAAACAACATGGAAAATGCATCTTTACGTTCAATTTGATGAGACGATAATCCGAGTCTGAAAAAGAGAAGACTCATGCAAATGTAGGCTAAAATAACCCAGACATAATATGCGAGTGTCATCTAAAAGAATATCATTTGAGGCGCGTTTCGGAAATCAATTTTTTCTGTAGTAATAGCTATCGCCTGAAAATGTCTTCTCCTTCGCAAAAAAGTAATAGTCTTTATTTTCTTTTTGGCTATATCTTTACATATGTATAAAATGAACAGACAACAATAGATATTCACACTCCTATCATATTCAAACTTCTGAAAATAGAAAACAACAACTAGGTATAAAAAAGGAAATAAAAAACTTGAATGTGCTCGATCGTGCTATCCATAATTTAAAATACACAAGAAAACGGCACACTGGAACTAAGGGACCAATGGAGATTTCAATGGCGTGCGCCAATGCACTATACCAGAGAAGGGGCTCACGGCTGTATAATAGGAGCAGGGATATGTATTATCAGAACAGACAGACAGCGGGTGTTTATGCAAATAGGGTGAGGACTCAGAGAGTTGTCGGAGACAGCTGTGCCCCTTTTCGCCGAGGGTAAAGCACACACGGTAGAGTCGGTTTTCCCCCCATAGAGAGGAGCCAGGCGGGAAAGCTCTACAAATAGGGAAACCCCCTTCCTCTCTGCTGTGATCCGCTATTAAAACGGATTCCAGTTTGGCCGTAAATGGGTAAGAGGAGCATGTTGGTCTCCATTCACTAGGGGCCAACTGAAAATAAAAGGGGGTGAAATTTTACTGCCTGTGTTAATAAAATGCTGCCTAAGAATAGTTTAAACCTATATTACGCTACGGATAATACTGATGAATATCGGTTTTCTAATCGTGAAAATCTCTAAAATGATGCGTTGATTTTTAAATGCATCATAAGATATCGAAAGAAAATAAAAAAATCATTTGGACCATATGCCATAATTACGCACGAAGAATCAAGACTCTTGATTTGAAGTATTTCTTTCTATCTATATTTTATCCTAAATAATTC
>KK120992.1:97901-117991 GCA_000611955.2 Stegodyphus mimosarum | reverse complement strand
GACTTACATAGTTATCCGTAAAGCTAGGTACATTTAATTCTTGCAGTATTTTAATAATTTTATAACGCGTTACAAATAATTATTTATAATTTTGTAGCAGGTTAAAAATAATTATTTATACTTTTATAGCAGGTTACAAATAATTTTTTAAAATTTTGCAACAAGTTATAATTTTGAATCAAATTTTTGCACAATAATGCTCTAAAACTGTTGTCTAATATAATGTTGCAGATTTCGTATTTATTTAGCTATTTATTTAGAATAGTAATTAAAATTGCTTTATTTTACCATGCAACGCAGACGATTTTTGAAGAGAAAGCTACCTCGGAAAAGTAAAAATAAAAGAGCGCGTGCATTTAATATTTAATAAATAAATATTTCGTAATTACTGCTGCCATCCACAAATATCGCGAAAAATCGAGGTTTTAGCAGAATATTCTAGTAAATAATTAAAAAGCTTATAAAAGCCGAATTAAAACACCTCATCTCAGTTGTAGTTTTAGCTCTTTTAAGCGAACTGTTTGTTTACTTAATGCTGTTATTGATTGTAGCGATTTCGTTGTGAGATAGAATTAGTTTATCTGTTTTGAACTGAGTTTTGTTTAACGTTTGTGATACTGTGATATTGTACTAATATCTTTGAGGAAATATTTCAGCATTTTGTTTTATTTCTTGTAAAAAGAATGAATTTTGTTGACTTTTTAAAGACTGGTGCATTCAATCCATTACGAACCCATACGCAGGCAACAATAAGAAACCTTGCTGTGTTTCATTACTCTCGACTTGCTGGATTTTGGAAATTATTACAAAAGTTATCCCCAGTTTCAGTTCTTCTAAGAACGCAAATCCTTTCAAAGATTCATTGCATCACCTTTTTCATTCTAAATACCTTATATGCAACTTAGATATTCAGCGAATCAAAAATTAAATATAAGCGCGATCTGATAATAAACTACTTCTATAAGTAAACCCTAATTTGTATCTGTCAACGCACTGCAATATGGATTAATTACATTATACGAACGTTAATTTAAATTTGTTTAAACCTAATAAATATTTGACATTGCATTCAGATAGATTACGCTATTTACCTACTATGTAGGTATTTATATATATAGGTAGGTAGGTAAAAACGCTAAATGAATAATTAAACATTACAATAAAAATAATAAGCAACTAGCTAAAAATATTATTCAGTTAATTCAAATACGAGTACCTGTAGCTTATGTTCGTGGAAGGAGCCCCGAAATTACTTTTGTGGAGGCTCCTTACTTCTATGAAACACCTTTGTGGAGAAAGTCTAATAGAATTTGTTTTACTGAATTACAGCAAAGCAATTGAGGGCTATCTGCTTAAGAGTAGGCATGCTTTCGTGAAGGACATTTTAAGGGAAATTGGCTCGATTTACGCTGCACAGCGAACCTGGGCCAAACTACGAGTGTTCAGCGACTTTACCGCAGCTACTGAATTGTCCCAGCAACTTTACCTGTAAAACGCTGATCTAAGAGAAATTAACTGGTAGTTACTTTCATGCTGCTAAAATAAAACTCATATAACCAATCTGTTTCGCCAGGAAATAAAACTCTCGTTACGTTATTTGACCAATGGTTTTAACACTGTACTTTTAAGAATTCGAAAAGAGAAATGAAAACTTCCCATATGTAGCAAAAATAAAAGGTTTGAAATATCTGATAATTCTTACTTTTTGAGTTGTCTGTTAATTGATTGAAACAACTGTATTTGTTACATTCTAAAATTGTTTAATATTTTTATTAATACATAGCATTATTAATATAGTACGATATCAACCATAAAGTATTACTGAATACAGTTTCATCGTAAAGGTTTCTAAATCAAATATATTGTCTGCTTACTTATGAAAGGACGCAAATAACCAATATGATAAAACGATTGCATCTCTTGCAAAAATCGTTGTTCAGCACTGATGTTTAATTATGGGAAATATGTATCTAGAAAGAAATACGCGTGAAACAAAATAAATGATAATCATAGCAAAAAAATGTTTTCCTAAAGTGCTTTTACTCGTCTTAAAAAATTTTTCAAAGCATTCCCATATTGTTTTCCATATCAACTAATGGGAAACATTTTAATTAAGGACCGCTGTAATTGGTTGTACTTAAAAAGCAAATGCAAAATTTCACTGTAAATTTATCTATCTTATAAAACACGATTGTTAATTAGACTTATAAATGTGAGAACTGTTTTTTAAGAATCAGTTTTATTTCTTTGCGCGAAGTAAAGGAATTATTGTAATCCCGAAAAATTCCGGGAACCATACTTCAACGAAAATACCCATTTTGACCGCTATCGAATGCAATTTAACGATGTTTTTGCGGGACATCCGTACGTAAGTACAGAATAAAGGAATCTCTTTCCCAAAACAAGATGCAAAAAGGATTTTAAAAGGATTCAGAAGAGGTTTTTCTTCACGTACGCACGCATGTATGTATGCATATCACATTAAGTCAAAAACGAGTAGCCTCAGAATATTGAAATTTTGTATATAGGATTGCTATAATATATAGTTAAGCAACTCTCTTTTTGGTTGCAATCAGCCGCACCAAAAGTATATATATATATATACATATCCACTCTGTTACTCGGCTCAGTGATCTCAGATTTTTTATTCTTATATGTTGGTAAATTGTGCATTGTTTGCTTTAAAAATCATTAAATTATGTTGTTCTTACCTTCTGGTCAAGGTTTTTATGCCTTTAGTTAATGTGAATGGAATATTGCTTTCAGATTAACTCAAAGAATTATATGCAATTTTCAAAAATTTAAAAGTTGTTTTAGCGCGGTTAAGCCTAATTTTTTTACCACAGCAGCCATATTTGTTTACATTTGAAACTTAGAATAGTGAATTAATTCTTTCTGCACCTCCAGTGTCTTTTTGTCGAGTGGGACCAAAAGGACACATTTAGTTTTGTTCACCAGCCTTCTTTCCCGCTGTACGAATTGCTTGTTTTTACGTAGAAACTGTAATTTTAATTGTAAAAATTGTTTTTATAATTGTTTTAACTACACTACGTGTTTTACGTTTTTCTATAGCTTTCAATTTTTAATGAAAATATTTTAAGTTTTTATGTATTTTTGCCTTGCTGCCAAGTGAGAACTGAATTAATTGAATAAGACATATATTTCTAATGAAATTTTAGGAAATATGTTTAAATGAATTGCAGCCAAAAATACGTATAATTTAATATGCCTTACAAGAAAGTCATGTGGTGTCCACATCAGGTTTTTTTCTCTTGAAAAATCAAATTTTCGTTTCTAACTCCAAAAGAAAAAAATACAAATTGCTGTACTCGAAAAGGATGTATTATTTCACACACACACAAAAAGTTAAATCGTTGAGTTTAATCAAAAACTCATAAACGTTTTACAAAATATGAAATAGATAATAAAAAAAATTTCAAAATCAAAATTTGGGCTTCCAGACGTCCGTATTCAGGTGAAGACGTACGTTCTTCAAAATTCGATAGCTCTACTAGTATACCTTTGTTGTGTCACCGTAATACTGCTGTTGTATCCCAATGCCAGAAAAATATATAAAGTTATGCACATTCTTCATCATTTAATTTCTTTAAATATAATACAAGGTGATAATATCTGGTAGCAACAAATTGAAAAGTGATTAAGACTTTTAAAGTTTTTGACGCAAACTGGCAAAATGAAATTAATAGCTCTTCTGGGCTCACGCTTTTCGGGTTAAATATTTAAAATAAATCGTTAAAAACCCCTTTTTTGTTCAGAAAGAAATTCGAGGCGATAACTTTCTGGAAATGTTACTTTTTAGTCTACTGCAAATATGCACTGATATTTCTTAAGCGTAAAATATCAATATAAACTTGAGGTACGCACGCATAGAAACGTCAGAGAGTCTTGGAAAATAATTACAAACTCTGATATGCAGCGGCAGAATCGAGTAAAATAAGGCAAAAATGATAAATCATAAAATCATCCATTTCACCGAGCTTTTAATTCAGGTTTAACTACCAATGTCAGAGATCTTATCTACTTTGCACTGTTAGGCACATCAAGGGCATGAGAGCTTTATTTTAAAGATTCTAAAATGATCGTTATATAAATGTAATAAAAGCAAACCTGAGCGAAAGATTAATGAAATGATGTCTACACATCTTTTATGATTTTTAGCAATGACAATGACCAAAAACACACAGATCAAACTGGAACGCAATGCAACCTCTTTCTTAAGGCAAGACAATTGCTATGACAGTCATCAGAATTAAAGATTTAAATCTTGTCGAATAATATAAGTATAATGAAGAATAAATATTGAAATTGAATTGCTACAAATAATGATCGTTTCGAAAATAATTGAGAAAGGATGGGCTTTTCTTGCTTTTACGAATAATTTCAGTGCAAAAGATGTGCATAAAAACTCATGGCGGACTAGCAGAGTATTAACTGATGAACTGTTTTCCGCATGACTAATTTCGTCTTCCTAAAAAAGCAGAATATCAAGAGCAGTATTTTGAATATCACCTTGTGTCAAGAGATATTCCAAAAGTAAAACATATTTTCGTGAGCTATTTCAACAATATAATAGGTTTTCACGAAATAAAAGCGTAACCTTACATTAAATTGTCAAAATAAAAAAAATACCACATTAATATAATACAATGGACACAATCGCATAAGCGAATAATACTGAATAAAAGCTACGTACTTTACAAATAAAAATTCATATTATAAATATAGCATTGTTGTTGTGATATTACTTTATAATAACGATTTTAATTATTTACGACCAGATTAAGTTTATACATATGCATCATGCTGGTCGGAATCAATTTTCGTCGATCGAACAGTAATAATATGCAATATTATGAAGCTTGGCGACTTTATATAAGATCAGTATGGTTATTTGCTGTGGTCGCTGACAGCAGACAGAGGACTGGAACGGTAAAAAAAAGACTTTGGTGAGTGAAAGTAAATATATGACCGCGAAGGGTTAATATACATTTTATTTACTTATTATATTCACCATAGCATTCAACATGTCAAATCTAAATTTATTATAAAATAAATTTAAAAGTAATACAAGAACTTCTAATACTCCATTTCATCCTCGCTCTCTAGCCGCCGAGCAGTAAAGTCGTTTGAACACTGGTAGTTCGATTGTCGGTGAATGGGCTGGCTTAATGGGCGTTTTTGTGGTTTTTCCCATGTTTCAAGTGCGTACGAGTCAGTTTCCCTTAGAAAGTCCTCCACGAAAACATCCCTTCCCTTAGGCAGATAGCCTCGAGTGCTTTAGCCATAACTAAATAAACCAGCCTTTTGTGAATGCAGCAAAGTAAATTTGTAGAGTCATTAGGTTTTTACTAAAACAGGAAACATGAAAAATGTTCAATGCCCTCGCCGGGACTCAGACTTGGACCCCTCGAATACGTGCCGAATGTTCTAACGTGACACAAAGAAGGCATGCAAAAAGATGGAAGAAAAAACTTATATACTCCCCCTTTTAAAAGGCGACTAGGGATTAGAGGATCCAAACCCCATATCCTTGTGGTGAAGAATCAGCATCCACCGCCTTTTTAGTTCGAGAATCACTGTACAGTCATTAGGATTTCTTTGATGATGGAGACGTGAAAAATCAGCAATGCGCTCGCCAAGACTCGAACCTGAACCTCTCGAATACGTGCCCAGTGAATACCGCTACGGTTACAGCCGACAAAATCGCGGCAAAAACATCGCGGACGAAAACGTCGCGGAGAAAACAACGCAAGGCAAAAACGTCGTGGTTCGAAACATCGTGGGAGAAAAGAAAGCAAAGAGAAAACATCGCAGTTCTAAAACATCGTGGTAAATTATCGTTGTCGAAAATAAAGCGGTTCAATAACTTCGCAGTTTAAAAACATCGTCGTCGAAACTATCGTGGTAAAAAATAAAGTACCTACAAATCATCGCATGACGATAACATCGCACACATGCGTTTTTCAGGTTTTAAAAGTTGTAAACTGCATGGAAGTACCTTATAAATTATCGTTTTGAAACGATAAGACTTGAACTTTATCTTAATGAAATATTACAAAATCTACTAAATCAAAAACGCAAAAAAGATATCTGCAAATTTCTCAGGGTTCAATTAATTTTTATTACCGGGATTTGATAATAAAAATTTAGTAATAAACCAACGCATACACAGCGTTTACACGTAATAGGTTAATATGACGTTAATTTGTTACATGACTATGAAATAAACTCAAGGAAACCGCTTCTATTATATAAAATAGCTGCAGCAAAACTTTATGGTGGAACTTACATAAAGGCGAAAATAGAATAAAACGAAGCAAATTCATAATAAAATTCTACTTTAATTAATGATTGCTTTTTACCTGCTGTATTTCTTCGTACAATGAAAGCAGTTTTATAATTCAGAGTGCGGAAAATGATTTACATTCTTAATGGATCAAATAATTAATGATTAACAACACTTCCGCTATGTTTCTTTGTACAATGAAGATTTATAATTCAGCCTGTGGCAAGATGGACATTCGTACGGAAGTGAGATGTTTAACAAACTTCTGCTTACCTTTTATTTTATTTATTTATTTATTTATTTCCGACATATATAGTCACTGGAAAACATTGTTAATTTTCTTCCATGCATTAAAATGTATTTCGCTTGCTTTTTATAAGTCAGTTAGAATCTGGGCGCAGTTCGGCCCTTCTAAAGAATATAAATTCATTTTACAGCCTAAAATGTGCTGCACCCGAGAAAACAACAGGAGAACACAAAAGAAAAGAAGAGGGAAAACTAAACAAAACAGGCGCAAAAAAGGTATGTTATGAAATTGAATAAAGTAAAGGAAAAAACATATAATCCTTAGCGCGCACATATCACTCTCACCCACCACAAGCACACACAGAAAAAAAATATATAAATAAATAGATTAGAAATATATATAAAAGTACCATAAATGTTTCAGATTTTAATGGTAGCCCAGAAGGGTTTGTTAAAGTTTTTCATGCTCTCGCTGAGCTTACTGTCTGCTGTTATACCTATTCCTACTAACCCATTTTTCTGTCTTTTTAGCTTTATTATTAAGCATCGCTTTCTTCAGACTTCCGCCACAGATTTGTTTTTGCTCACAAAGAAAGATCATATTTTCTTAAAGCTGCATAGCAGAATATGTTTACAATTCCCTATGCAGTGTTAACACCAGCACATTTGTTATTTCAGTCTTTTCTCAGTTCATCATATCAATCTTCAATTTTCTTAGAAAGACCGCTAACAAAACAATTTTTGGTCTCTTTATTATTAACTTTTAATGTCCTAACTTTATTTATCAAATATCACGTTATTCGCCCTTACGCCACATAAATTTCACTTCGATAGCAAAATAACAAAATATTTATAAGCAGTATGTTTTTAGAGTTCTCGATAGCGTGTTAGAGATTGCCATACTTATTTTAATATTCGCTATATAATTTCTCTAAAAACTAGACGGTTGCTCGGCCAGCCGCCAAAAATAGATATGATAAAAAAAGAAAAAAATATGAGCCCAGAGAGTGTAATTTCATTAGATATCTAATGATTTTAATACATGTTTATTAAAATCAATCACATTGAAAAGTAGGAAAAGTATTCTTAAAAACTGTGCAACACGTTGGCGCGTGGAAGACAGAATTATTTTATTTCAGGGCGTGCCAACATATTGCTTTCAAACAGCTGAGTTTATTTACTAAAACTAAAACATAAATAAATTATGTTTTTCCGAATGACAACGACCTTGCGCGTTGGAGATAAAAATGTTTTATTCCGACAGTGTTGCCACTACTCGCTTTCAAATCGTTGAGTTTGTTAACCAACAATTCATTAAAATTTTACAAAATATGAAATAATAATAAACCAATTCCAAATTCAAGCTTTCAAGTGCATATGTTCAAGTGGAGGACTACGTTATTTAAAACTGATGGCTCTAAGTACCGTTGTTGTTTCTCAGTGCGAGGAACATACGCGCACACACATGCGGATTCTCCATCATGTAATTCCTTTTAAAATAATACAGAGCGATAATATTCGGTGGTAACAATTTTAAATGTGATATGCCGTGAACCAAAATGCCATTTCGAGACTACCAACCCATTTTATGCTTAAAAAAAGGCCAAAGAGAGATAAATAGTGTTCGAAGCGACCATGGCGTTTAACAACTTGATTGAAGTTGATATCTTCCATGATTTTAATTTTCTTTTTCACTTTTGAAAAGCGTAAGAGATCGTTATTGCTATTAAACTATTGAATCCGACACGTATTCCAAGATTCTAGTATATTTTTGAACACGTTAAAAATGGCCTTTTGTCGCTTGTTTTGCGTAAAGAAAAATTACGAAGTCTAATGACATACAACTTGTATCAATGATTCAAAACAAAATATTGGGTACTGTTTTTGTTATCAGGACCGGATACAGAAACGCATGAATGTATGTGTGTATAAAAATACACACATATATGCACATAAATACATGCACAAGCGCATACATTCATACATTTCTGAATCCGGTCCAGATATCATATCATTACCAAATATAGAAAAACGCCTGTCGGAAGATATTTAAAAGCAACTTGAGCAAATAAAAGAAAACAACAAGCAAACGTTTAATTTTTGCAAAGCATAATCTATTTTTCTACTTATAGTATTATTGAATGAATATAAAAGTTTACTTTCTACATTTGTAATCCCGTTGCAAAGTAATTAACTCATTTTAATTTCATAAAAAATATAAAATATAAAAATCTGAAAGCTTTCAAATTTTACCTTACGCCCAAAGGGGCGTTTTTTAACGCTTTCTCTGTTACCTTTATTTATTAAATATCATGTTCTTCGCACTTAAACCATAAAATTCAGTTCAACAATAATATCGCAAAATAATTTAAAAAGTGCATATCTTTAGAATTTTTGGTACATAGTCTCGCGCGCTGGAGATAAAAAATTTTTTTCTGTACAACGTTGCCATTGCTCGCTTTGAAATCGTCGAGCTTCTTAATCAAAAATTCGTTAAAGTTTTATAAAATAGGAAACAGATAATAAAACAAATTCAGAATTCCAAATTTGGGTTTCCAGATGCCCATATTTGGGTGAAAACGTCTAGGTACAGTTGTTTTATCTCAATGGGAAGAACATACATACATTGATGCATATTCTTCATTTTTAAATTTCTTTAACAGGGCGATAATATTTGGTGGCAACAATTTGAAAAGTGAATCAAAGTTTATAGTGAACCAATGCAAAATGTCAAAACGGCATTAATAGCTCTTTTGGGCAAACTGCCCCTTTGAACTAAAAAACGTTTTGTTTCAGAGTAATTGCGTTGATATTTATTGCAAATAACATCCGTCCAACATTAACACATAGCATTCCTTTTCAAGTTGCAACGCGTAGGCGGTCCCTCTCGAACAACGGAGAAGCTGAGACAAACACCTTTGCCTTTCTCCTCATCAAGCGGTGTTGCATATTGGCTTTCAGTGGACAACTTCCTCCAGTAATTATGCAAATGTTGATGTTGTGCGGTGGACCCGATTGAAGCTCGTTAACTCCGGAGCCACGAGGGCCCTACAGTATTGATTCTGTTCTTGGGTCAGGTGCGGCAAACCTCACTAATGATTTCCTAAGGTAGAGTTCCCAAATATATATTTGTGTTCGCAGCTAAAGCATCGAGCACTTAATTGTAGCGCCAGCGCAAACGCTTGCAGATATGCCTGGAGATACTCAAGTTTGCTCGAGAGAAGTTCTCAGACAATTAATTCTCGGGTCATATTCCGAAATCACCGAAGTAAGAATTGATGGAATATTTCTCAAGGCTTTCCAGTTCACAGAATTATACGTAAAGATGAAATAAACTGCATAAATGTGAAATGAAATATACGAGTGAGTGCATGTTCAAAGCTTTGTCAAAATATTTTCTATAATTTTGGAGAAAATATTTTGATAATGCGCTTAAGTTGCTTTGAATATAATAAATGGATAATACGGGGAGGGATAAACACTGCCTTGCATTTTCATTTAGAGGTAATAAACTAAATAAAGAAGGATATCGGATGCCAAAGGTAATCCAAAATTTTATCAATGAAAAAGAAATAAAATGCACCGAAAGATTTCTATAAAGATTTTCAATTTTATCTTAAATATAAATTGCGAAGATGTAAGCTTAATTGTGTCCAAGCATGCGAATAAAATCTATTTAATTCGAAATAAAAAAAACTGCAAAGCAAATGATACATTCAAATTTTGTTTTAAAATTCTGATCTTAATTTCATTGCTCCACATTCAAAATGGGCAAACAATATTAAAACATGAGCTGAGTAAACATTTAAAAAAATAAACAAATTAAAAAAATAAAAAAAAATCTGAAAGTTTTAAGATTTTAAATTACCTTCAAAGGTTCTTTTTAACGTTTTGTTAGTTACCTCTATTTACTAAATATCATGTTCTTCGCACTTAAACCATAAAACTCTGTTCAAGGAAAATATCGCAAAATAATTTTAAAATGAGCATATCTTTAGCATTTCCGATACACAGTCTCCGCTGGAAATAAAAATGTTTTTTCTGTACAACGTTGCCATTGCTCGCTTTGAAATCCTCCAATTTGTTAGTCAAAAGTTCGTTAAAGTTTTACAAAATCTGAAATCGATAATAAAACAAATTCCAAATTTCAAATTCGGGCTTCCAGATGCCCATATTCGGGTAGACACGTTCGATATTCAAAATTGGATGGCTCTAGGTACCGTTGTTTTATCATAGTGCAAGAACCATTTATACATTTATGCAGATTCTTCATTATTTAATTTCTTTAATATAATATAGGGCAATAATATTTGGTGGCAACAATTTGAAAAGTGAAACAATGCTTTTAGTGAATCAACGCAAAATGCCAAAGCGAAATCAATAATCCTTCTGGGCAAATTGCCCTTTGGACTAATAAAAGTCCATTGTTGTTGTCGCTCACTTGTCTGACATATAGTCAGCCCAAGCCGACGAAATTCCTCGTGGCAAGGAGCGCAAGATACTCTTGTCGTTGGCAACAGCCTTGAGCATCATACAGGTGACAGTGCGATTTAGCTCTTCCGCTCCCGATTTTGATGGAGAGCACCCCGGGGGGATGGGTCGGAGGGTTTGTCATCTCTCTTCCCCTACCACCAACCTCTCGAGAGGGCCTTCGGCTCGCCGCCTATTTAGAGTGCCTCCATGCCGCACGGTTTCTATACATTTACAAACATCCATGCCTTCTCCGGGATTCGAAACCGGGCCCTTTAGCACGGCGGTCAGCAACTCTAACTACTATACCGGTTGGGCGGCATAAAAAGTTCTTTCCATAGGAATATGAATAGTCGATTTATATATACTGAAATTTATAAAAATGAATGCATAAGAAAGGCTTTAGAGATAAAAGTAAGTAAGAGCTACACAATAATTATTGTTAAGAGAAATTATAAATGGGGTATGGTATTTCTAAATAAAACTCAGATTAGATGATTAAATTTTATAATGTAATACAATTACAAATTTTAGATTTGGTTAGGATTAGGATAATGCAGAATACCAAAAACAAATTATTACATTTTATGCTAAAGCTTTTCTACATTATCTACTCTAATGCAGTAAACATAAAAAGGTTTCTTTCTTCATTGCATTTTTGTAAATATTCCTTCAGCCCGTTTAATTATGCTGTATATTTGAAAGTGATATCCTCAAATTAATTTACGTGTAAGCTCAGAAGTGCCAAGGAAAATAATCCCATTTACTTTTATTTGTAACTGTAACAAACATCATTATAAACGCACACCTTTATCTACGTCATCTGTAGCTCGAAAATCTTCGTTCTGTTGCTGCTGCTTGGGTGCTACGCTTTATGCAGATCAGTTTCTAACTTGAAAAAAACATCTTTCTTAAAAGTACTGGCATTTTTTCATCCGATTGTTAAATAAGCTCGATTTTTTTTCATTTTTCTGATTAACTAATAAAGCAAGTGACGGTATACAAGATTCTTCACCATCCTTATACACCGTAATTTCCAAGACAATAAAGCCTTTTGTAGTATCAGAAGAGGCACATTATCTTTTTCCTATTGAACAGCTTTCCAAAGTCTAAGAAGGTTGTAAGTCAAAGTTTGGCTAACACGCTTTTTAAAAGTTTAAAAGCACAAGAATATATTGGTGATAGAGATTTAATAGGAATATGCGTGAAAATAGTCTTGATACCCTTTCTTGTTACATTTTTCAAGGAAATTATCAGTAGATATTTTCGTGCCGCTGCTTGCTTTGCATTTCTACTGATTGATCATACTGTGTGTAAAGAGAAGGTGTTTCGTATTTAGAAAATTGGATAGAAAATATGTTTTTGATAATATGTAAAGTTGATCTAAATATTTTTATCCACTCTCTTTATTTTTAATTTGTCTTTTTATGAAAAATCACTAACAATCATAAATTCCTTAGAAAAACTATCTTTACATTTCTTTAACCACGTTTTAAGATATTTTTTCAACTTTTTGATGAAAATAAATGGATCTTCTTTTATTTCAGTCACTTACACACACTCAAGATTCGTCTATTGTGACAACATTTTCCCATTTTCTTTGGGATAAATGCTTCTCATAAAGAGTTCTGCGTTCGACGATTTGTCGCGGAGAAAGACCTGTACATTATATTTTTTGGCCTCTCTGAGATTCAAATCAGCATTAATCCCTTTGTTTACAATTGACTCTGAGTGTTTAATGATTTTGCAACTGTCCTTTGACTTGTCGGATTTTCCTTTAGCTCTAAATATCTTACTTTTGTAATCTTCGAAAGATTCCGTTTTTTCCTCGGATGCGTATTTGGAGCAGTTTTTCCACCTGAAGCTAAATTTCTTTGTTGTTTACAACATTACTTCGTGTAGATTTAGATATCGAAACATCATGGCTTTTACAGCGTTTTTTAATAACTAGATGCGAATAATTTTCTTCGAGAAGAACATAAACATAGCCTCCCAGCCATTCCTTCTTTAAAAGCGGAATTTTGCATGAAAACAAAACTGCCAAGTAGCAGACGATAATTTATATTTTCAAAAATATATTTGCGGTTAAAAAATTCGAAGCAGAATTTTTTTACAGCAAAGCAAAATCTAAAAATGCGCTAACAGCCTCTGTAAATCTATGGCATCTTTGTACAAAATGACTTCACTTGCATAAAAGTGTAGTCATCTTTGTGGAAAACGATAAATTGGCATAAAGGTAACTGCACATTTGTTACTGAATTGTGAAGCATAAAGATGTCTGAATTAACGTATGTCCTTGCGCCGAAGATTAAATTGGCCGAATCTTTTTGGTGACCGAATCTTTTTTAAAAACTTTGGATTGTGCCACAGCGTTTGTGCTGGTTGCCAGGATCTAAAATAAGACAATGAGTTGCGCTTCTCAAAAATGGACTCGTGTATTGCAGTAATCACATTGTAAAGACATTCGATTATTTCGAAGCAGGAGACGAAAAATGTGCTATGCCCTCGCCGGGATTCGAATATCGGACTTCTCAAAGTACGCGCCGTGTGTGAGGACCATTACACCCCGAAGGCATGGTAAGAAGGCAGGAGAAATTTCTTATACATTTCCCCTTTTTAAAGGGCGACTGGGGATTAAGGGATTAAGGGATCGCCAAATACTGTTGGTGGAGAATCATCATCCGCCACCTTTTTTAGTTCGGGCGCCACTGTAAACATTAGGGTTTTTGATGCTGAGAGACATCAATGCCCTCGACAGGACTCGAACCTCGGACCTCTCGAAACACAGACCGAGTGTGCTGACCATTCAACCACGAAGGCATGCTAAGGAGGCGTGAGAAATACCTTATAACATTATGCCACAGATGTTAAATTTCCTGTGAAATATTAATAAACTTTGTTGTTTCTGAAACCAGAGACGTATTATCGGTGTCTAGTCACAATGGACAAACAGCCCTCGTTCCAATAAGCCAGTAATTATGTCTCAAGAAATAATAAATATACTCTGCCTAAAGCAGACAGTTCCTCGAAAGTTTAGGCGAAGTCGGTCTTTCTCTTCATAAACTCGCTATACTGATACAAACAGGATTGCCTCAATGGAATGCTAAACGCGATAACACATAAAAAACGCGAAACAATATTCCTCTTTACGGAATTTCCTAGCAAGATTCTGTGTTGATTATGGAATTTAACGAATGTATAATTGAACTTCAATAACTAGAACTTTTGAATAAGTTAAAAATTAAATAAATTCTTTAAGACGAAAAATGTGTTGAAAATTGTGGTCACATAAGTCGAATATTTTTAGATTTAAATATTAATTAAATAGAACTTTTATCGAATGACATTAAAATTATTTTATCCCTCCGTCCTCTGACAAGCTGACCTTAAATCTTATTCCCATAGAAAGGAAATCAGGCCTCAAAGCCCGTTTATAGAAAAAACGCCAAAAGCGTTACATGTTTCGGGAAAGAAATGTCTTTGACAAGGTCTTCTTAAGAGGAGTTGATTGAGTTTAATACAAGAAGATGGCCTTCAAGGGTCTTCGATTTAAGAAATTTGGTTATTAGTGGTCCTTTTTAGGAATGAAAAACTTTCTAAGTGTGCTGCTGTCATTAGTATCGTTTCGCCTTTCGTTCTTTGGTAACCTTAGATTTATTTGCAGTTATATTTAGCACACAGCAGATACGCTTATGTTTAAATTCATCCTATACCTCATTTCTGATAACGAAATAGGTTGGTTGTGTGAAAGATTTCGTAGCTTTCTCATACACATCGCAAAAGAAGTGAGAGATATTTAGATATCACAATTAGTTCAGACTTCCTTTACATCTGAATTGTTGGAATTATTTAAGAAAGAGCAAGCTTCTGATCCTTTTTGCCAGCAAATTTTAATTGATCTTAAGAATAACAAATCTCCAACGCCTAATTCTCAGATATTTTTTGTAAAGGAAGATATTTTATATTGCAAGTACAAGAAACCCAGTTCACGGTGGCAGAAACAAGATAGGCTAGTTGTTCCTAAAACACTAGTGTCCAGAATCTTGCAGGAACATCATGATTCACCTACGGCTGCACACTCAGGCTATCACAGAACACTTCATCGTGTTCAGAAGTCATTTTTCTGGAAGGGCATGCATAAGCAGATACATAATTACATTCAGTCCTGTCACTCCTGTATCCAGAGGAGGGGTCATAGACCTTCCCATAAGGCTCCCCTTATGAGAATGCCTATGGCTACCCGTCCCATTGAGCGAATTGCGATGGATATAGTGGGTCCCCTTCCAGTTACCCTGGCAGGCAATAAATATATTTTGGTCGTAACTGACTATTTTTCACGTTGGCCTGAGGCTTATCCTTTGCAGGATACCACATCCAGATCCATTATTGAGAAATTGGAACAGTTTATTTCAACTCATGGGGTACCTCAGCACATTGTTACAGATAAGGGTACTAATTTTATTTCTCAAGCTATAATGGAAGTTTATAAGAAATTGGGGGTTACTAAACATACTACTACGAGTTATCACCCACAATCTGATGGTGTAGTTGAGAGGTTGAATGCCACTTTAATTAACTCACTTAGTCACTTAGTGTCACAAACGCAGGAGGATTGGGATAGACATCTGCCTTTTGCCTTATTGGCTCACAGAACTGGTCGTCATAGTGCACTTCAGGAGTGCCCAGCTTTCATTTTATATGGCAGGGATCTTTGTTTGCCTATTGATTTATTATTGCAAACCACTTTTAGAACCTATGATGACACAAACAACTATTCTAAAGATTTAATCTTGAGATTACAAAAGGCTTTTAAAGTAGTAAATCAGAATTTAACGGAGGCTGCAGATAAGCAAGAAATTTCACGTGAAAAGATTTCGCATGATAAGGAGATAAAAGTGGGAGATATGGTGTATTTATACACTCCTGTAGTTCAGCCTGGTATGGCTAGAAAACTCTCCAAGTTGAATCAGGGGCCTTTCAGGGTTATTGAGCAAGTGACTAAAGTCAACTATAAAATTGCGTCCATCTCAAATCCTGCTCAGATTCAGACGATACACGTGGACAGGCTCACGAGAGTTCCTGAGAGAATAAATTTTCCCACGTTACAGAGGGATGACATAATTTCATCGGACAACGTACAGAATTTGTCGCACGATTCACCTTATCATTTAAGGCCAAGGGATGCACATGGTTTCGTGTATAAAAAGTGATTTGCCATGTTCGAAAGTCTGTAATTTGATTTGTATAAAATTCAGTAGTAGTAGTAGTCATTTTATTGGTAATTGTATTCTATGTAGCTAATTTTGTATTACTTAGTATGGTTGTGTAGTATTCTTGGTTTATCTTTGGTCGAGTGTTGCTTTTGGGTTTTTACATGTTTAGGCATGTGAGGTAGTGATCATGTTGTCTTGGAATTTAACCTTCTAGTCTCAATAGCCTGGTTTTTTTTTTTTTGGAGGTTTTTGCAGGGCTGGTCCTTGTGGGTTGTCTCCACTTCTTTAAGTTCAAAATTTTTTGTTTTGGTTGTCCCATTTCTTGGTACCAGGGACTTGTTTAGGTTAGAATTTTGACTTGATGGTTTTCTTCCCACCTTCATGGTGATTGTCTTGTCCTTAGATTATGCAACTCATTTGATTTTTGCCAGGGATTGATTTGTAGTTTAGTTTGCGCTGTACAGTTGCAGTGTTATTCTTTTGCACTCTTTTAATATTGGGGTGCCAGTCGTTAGGGAATTGAAATTATGTGTACTGTTAGGGAGAATTTATGGTTGATACTGTAGGCATTTCCTTACAAACTTTCTTTCGGGTTTGTAGTGTCACTTTTATTTGGTGATTGATTTTGCAGGTAATTAGTAGCCTGTTTGCATTATGTTTTGTGTCAAGCGCTTTTAGCTCTTGATTTGTTTTGGTTTCGAACACCCGTATACTTAGTGGTATTTGTTTATTTACTTTTCACTTTAGTTGTTTATGGGGGGTATCGTGTTGATTACAATTTGTTTACGTTTTTATTTCAGGGCGTGTCACTTGTTGCTTGCCAACACTTTTTGATTGATTTGTATTTAGTTGTACTCCAGGAAGACTTCTTGACCCTCTTACATACAGTTGTTTATATATATATTTTTTTGCTAACCATTTTTTTATGGTAGGATTTGATTATGATGATACCTGGTATCCTTTTCTGTGATTGACAAGTGATTATACCAACACCTTACTTACTACTTCGTATAATTGAACACTTTGTAAACCTTTTTCCATTGACTGTGTGTCGGAAAATTTTTGGCTTGCCAAAAATTTTTCCCCGATCACGGGAGTGATGTTGTGTAGCAAATTTTCATGTAACACTTAATTATTTAAGTTTGACTTAAGATTAATTTTCATTATTCTAAATTTATGCTACACAACGTTATTTTATTTAATATCTTGTATTTATATTTGCTTTGGTTTAATTTTAATTAGTGGTTTTGGTACTTTAAGATTTGTACGTCTCTTCCACTGGTTACTCGTAAACGCGTTGAAACAGACAATGGAATTAGGTGCTTTCGTAGGTAATAAACTTGATTTAAAATTACTTAACTTAGGTTGATTCTCATTTAACTTATATCATTGGATGCAGAAAAATTAGCCTTTTAATTTAAGAGTACTTTCAAGTCTCTAGCTTAAACAGTTTTTAAGTTACAGTTAATTATTCAACGAATTTTTGCACTTCGAGTATTTTTTTTGGTTGAGGGGGAAAGGATTGAAAAGCGTCACTTTTGCAGTTGATTTCCAAGCCTTTGCTTAGGAATTTTTGTCCGTTGCCTAGGTTTGCTGGTTTTCCCACGCCTACGTCGAATTCTTGGTTCTTCTTTTGGCGGGCTTGGCGAGATTCGGATTTTTGTTCCAGTTCAACTCCTCGATTTTTGGACGATATTAGCAGGGGTTTGTGTGAGGGGTAGAGTTTCAGTTTATTCACCCTTTTGGCGAGTTTTGGCGATATCTAGTGTCCGGAGCTGACAAAAAGCGGGTGCAGGTGGGATTGCGAAGCGGTTGGGACGGTCTTCGTTTTTGCATTCGGCTGACAAGAAGATAACTTTCTCGGGTGCCTTGGGCATCTTGTTGCTGCAACAGAAAGGATGAATTTGTTTTTTTAACGGGGGGCTTATGGCTCCTGTCACTTCTTACTCCATGGCTTCGGAAATAGTCCTTCAAAAATGTAAATGAAATAATTCTGCAATAGAAAAGGAAATGAAAGAAAATTATATTTCCATGCTTCAACTACCACAGAAATAATGTCCTTCAAAATGGAAAGTAAATATTTCTTCGTCAATTCTACCATCTGATGAAGACTCAGTCCGCTTCTTCAATTTATAAGAACAGAAAGCTCAACCCGTCCAAGTTACCTGTGTTCCGACCTGAGTTTCCTGATGGTTCTGAAGTTCGTAATACAGAAGGCTGGATGAAACTTCCAAGTTCCTGCGTACTGGGTTATTCTTCGAATGTTCGGAGTCCGCCAAGCTGCCATCGAATTTCCTCATCTCCAGGTTCACATCTTCCATCAGTTAAGAAGTTTTTCTTTTGAACTTTTAATGTTAACTTAAATTCTTAAAGGATTTTTTTTTCTCATCCAAAATTCTCTGGTTTAATTATTTCTTGGATTTTTTAAATGATTCTATTATCATCAGAATTTAACTTTTTATTTAAATGTTTGCTGTAAAGAATTTTGAAAGGTAGAAAATTTAAATCTTTAATATTTTTGAGGATTTGTTGATTTAACTGAGATCTGAAGAAATTTGTGAGCAGTCTTAAATTGCTCTAGTTAAAAGTATAATTTTTTTTTCCTCTTTTGGTGCAATACTATAATTACTTAACTCTGTACTTCATTATTTGAATTTTCACTTGTTCTTGGATAAATAAGGTGTAAGAACCTTACAACTGTTAAATGAAATGGGAAATTTTAATTTGTATCTTATCTCATAAAAATAGTTATTACTTAACCAATAGTATTTGAATTGAAGTGGTTACTGTCTAAGATTGCAGTATTTGTGGAAAATATATAAATGATTAGCTATTTGTTTTCTAAATTAAATAAGTTAGGTCCCGGGGACTAATATAATTTTATGATAGTAAATTTGTTTAATATCAATGTTTTAAGGAAAGTAATAAACTAAGTTAGTATTATTGATTTTATGTGTTTACTTGAATTTCTGATTACACAACATAGCTTCACCAGTAGCAAGGCTCTTCGGGTTGTTGAAACGAAATTTAAAAAGGTACATACACAACGCAAATTCCTTATTTGTTTAAACTACTAGTATTTTACAGCTTAGTATATAACATGTGTTTGGAATTTAGCCAGTCGGCATCAAAATGTTCTTCGTTGAAGAAACTGGCTTTGCGAAGAAAAGTAGCAGGTATTCCCATTACTATTAATTATTCTAAGACCTATTCATTGCTTTAAGAGCCTTGGAGTGTTTTAACCTTATTTAATTTAACTACTTATGTTCTACTTTTCGTTTATTAATGTATTTGGCATGCAGGCATTTACTGACGAGCATCATATTTAAAAAAACGTTTTCAATCACACTTGAAAGTTACATTACGATGATTAATATTTAACGAGGCTTAACTTTAAGCTTAACAGGGCAGCGAAGCAACACTTCTAATATTCATACATCACGCCGGAGAAAGCATCTAAGTGCCTATTTCATGCACTATATGCAACAGGAATTTAAAATTTCCATCACGATATAATAAATTTCTAATTCTGTCGATAAAACGAAAAGACCATACAAAAACGTCATAAACCATTCTTTACATATCTGTTATTTGAAATCATAAATGGGCAGCGAAGCAACACTTCTAATATTCATACATCACGCCGGAGAAAGCATCTAAGTGCCTATTTCATGCACTATATGCAACAGGAATTTAAAATTTCCATCACGATATAATAAATTTCTAATTCTGTCGATAAAACGAAAAGACCATACAAAAACGTCATAAACCATTCTTTACATATCTGTTATTTGAAATCATAAATTAATATCTATTAAGGAAAATGAAGCCTCCTCGTTTAGTAATGCAAAAAA
>KK120992.1:64847-97798 GCA_000611955.2 Stegodyphus mimosarum | reverse complement strand
AAAAAAAAAGAAAGAAAGAAAAAGAAAAAAAAAAGAGGAGTTTAGGACTTAAGGCAGATTAGGGCATTAGCTGAGGCACAACAGCACGAACTATTCAAGCTAAAGGCCCTTTTACTATGATGCGTTATGTATTCGTGCTCAGAATAAGGCAATAAAGCATTTCCATATCCACATGTTACTCATATGTTACTTTGAAATGATTAGAATCTCCAGCTTAATTTGAAAAAGTTTGGAAACTTTTTAAAATGTAATTCTGTATATAATAAATAAAATTATATTACAGTATTTTTTGTGAACCGTAAAGTATATTTATTGCTGCTTTCTAAGGAAAGAATGGTGTTATTTCTTTGAAAATAAATATGTAGTAAAATCCTTAGCGTTTGAAATATGTGTTCGTAAATTTACTTCGATTATCAACAGATGTCAATCGCTGCTTTTATTTACGTAACGCTAAGAAACGTATTTTGGAAACATATTTCGTGCAGAAGAGAATTAACTGATCTGCCAGTTTTGTATTAGCAGTTATAATTTCTTATGTATAACCATGCCAAAAGTTCAGAAGTTCATCTTGTTCGATTTCTTGAACTTTCTGAAAATGAAGTTTTTCACAATTAAATGACGTAGAAAAACAAATTTCATGTGCAAAACCATTCACGTACCCTTACCTATTAACTCTCGGAAGAACGGATTCATACACTAACGAATGACTGCTCTAAAATATTGTTTTCGTATTTAATCTTTCACTTGGTCACCAGAGGCCTAGTGATAAAGGTGTTGAGCACTGGTAGTTCGGTCCGAGTTTTAAATCTTAGCAAACGGGCTAGGTACATAGGCGTTTTCGTGGTTTTCCCATTGTGTAACGTGTATACGTGCCAATTTTCCTTAAAATGTCCTTCACGAGGGCATCCCTTATGAAGATAGCCCTCAACAGCTTCGCCGTAATTAAGTAACCAAACCTGAATATTGCTGAGAATAATAAAATTCGACAGTAATAATTAATTAAGATTACTTTCAGGAAAACGAATTAATTAATACTAAGAAAGGAAAGACACGCATAACAATTTTGAAGAATAATACGTCAACACAAAAGGAAAAACAAACAGTTTGCTGTCATTATATATTTACTAATTCTAAGCATGAAATTTACTTTAAATAATTTATTTTTATTTTAATTTAAACAGCGAATTAAAGCAAATGTGAAAATAACTAAATAAAATGTTCATAATGCCATTTACAAGCTATTGATCCATTACTAAAAATTAATTTTATGAGCACTTAATTCTTACCCTCTTTTCATCATTAACAAGCATTTCCGTTGAATGCTTTTCATCCAATAAACAGGAATGACGAATCACCTCTGTAATATCGGAAAATTAATAAGATTAAATAAAACATTTTTTAATATTTTTCCTCCCGCATTTCTCCCAATTAATGTTCAAATATACCAGCGAAAACTGTTGATAAGCGGGAACATTTCCACGCAATTTTCATGCTTTAAAAAATATATTTGTTTTACGTCTTAACGAAAATTAATTTTAGAAAGTTTAGAGAGCGAGTAGCAGGAAACCGCAGAAGCTTAATTTGATAATGTGTGTCGTAATGCAATTGAAAAATTCTCGTTAGAAGACGTAACCAGGCGACGGAGTACGAAAGCCGAAGAGTAAAAAATAGTGAAACGGCTTAAACAAAAAAGGAGAAAGTGAAAAGCTAAGGAAAGATGAGTGATTAGCCGTGACCAATTCCTTGACAATTATTCTGGCTTCGTCAAGTGGAAGATGGAGTCGAGGAATCAACACTAACAACTGTTGGAAGTAGGAAATCTCGCCCCTTCCTTCACCTCCTTTCGCCGCGGAACAGGTTGCCGATCTTATTTCTAACGTCGCCAAATAATCGCCAAGCAAGAAAAGTACAAAACTGCTAATATTATGGTCATGAAATTCGTGATTTAAAAGATTTTAAACACTGATATTTACTTCATGGACAATTTTAAGCGAACATGTATATTTGTCTAATGAATCGTTAGGCTGGTTAACTAATTAGACAAAGTACTGATTAGAGAAAGACTTTTACAAATGCCCCTTAGGAGAAGTCGCGATTGTAAATGGCTTTCTAAAAGAGTGGATTAAATCTATTCAATAAAGAAAAGAACGCTAGGGTTACTTGCCTGAAGTGTGGTATGCATTCGTTGAGGACTTTCTAAGGTCGGTTTATTTGTAACGTAGGGGCCTAAAGGAAACACGTAGGGGCCTAAAGGAAGGAAGGCCTTTCTAAGGAAAACTGGAAATCCATGATATTTTATCCATGACGACACCCATGCTGTCACCCGTTTGCCCAGATTTTAACGTCCTTTAGCGCTCGCACGCTGGTAGGTCTAATGCTTACACGTAGAAAAAACTACGAAAATACTGTTTCCCCGGAATTTGTTCCCGGATCAAGATCAACTCTCAGTGTTTATCAGTTTTGTGAGCTCACGCATTGATGGTCCATCTTTCTGAGAAAAACTAGCTTACATTTATATTGCACGTGGTGATAATCGCAAAACCTCATGCAAGTACGAAAAACTAACGCAGCTAATTCTAGTGACCTCAGACAAACATAAATGTACATCAGAAACCTTTTGTTTTTGAATGAATAAAATTTCAGTATGAAAAATCTTAAAATAATGGTGTTATATTAATAAATAATACTTGATAAATTTCACATTTATACTACATATTTTGAGAAATTTTAGGCATTTATTTATAAATTTCAAATAGGGCAACATTTTAACAAATATGGTTACCATAAATTTGATCAATTGTTTTAAAATTGTAGAAAGGAAAATAAACTTTAATAACAAAAATCAGATATTGGGGAAGAAAATACGAAGGGAGAAATGAGAAATAAAGAAATGCAGTTTTTATAGTATACTATATAATGTATAATTTCAAAGAATGGTAAAAAAAAATAATATTTTTTTCCCTCACAACAAAAAAATAAAAATAGTTATATAATTAAAGAAACATTTACGAGAACAGGACAAAAAGCAAATTTAAAATGCAGAAATGCGAACACGGAGAGAAAGAGAAGTTAAATTTCTCTGCCTATTGACAGCCGCCTATCGTGAAAACATGGAAATGAATCAAAAATAATCTAGAAGAATTTAAAGCACAGCAGAATTTCCCAAAGCCATGGATAGTTTTAATGATTGCGTAATCCGGCGAAATACTGTAAATATCAATGCCTATGAACCCGCGGCGTCGAACAACTAAATACGACGCATCCCTTCAAGAAAACTAGAGAGTCATTAAAATATTTTGGATTTAATACAGCTAACAATTATCTTATTCTTTATAAGATTTCAGGATTCAATCTATTTTTTTTTTATTTTTAGAGTGTTCATAGAAGAAAAATAGTTAATTCATAGCCTACTTAGACATTGTTTGTTGGAAAAACATTATCACGTTAGTCGAAATACGTAGGGTAAAGTTAAAATTATTAAATCAATCTCACATACTAATGACTTTTTAATGTTAACCACAGAACACAACTTTAAATAATAAGTATGTGCATGGCGTTACTTTTCAAAAAAAATTCCGTAGTTTAATTTCCTTGACTTTTGGATTGCTAAAAAAGCACGAAATGTTGAGAAAAAATGAGCACAGTTTTATGGTACACAAACATATGCATGCAATGATATGATAATTATACTAATTTCAATTATCTTTCCCCATTACTAGAAAAAGTAATCAAATACTGCATCAACGATTTGAAAATCCGGCAGTGGCTATTTATTTACTTTGGAAAAGAGACAGTAGTCGTATTTTTGACGTTGTTAAAAAGAAACTGTAATAATATACTTTATTATTCGGCACTTTTGTTTATGATAAACATTTTGTCAAAGTAAGAAAAGGAAAATAAAACTTTTCTGATATAACTTAAGTAAGCAGCATAAAGAAATACATTTTTGCTAGTACAATTCAGAGCAACTTAGACAGAGCTTTCCTTTGCTTGATCTTCACTTTCTAATTAATTTCATATGTCTCTGACGCAGAACTCCAATACTCGATTTACACTGCAATCACTAAACAGAAACTTCTTATCAACCATTACAAAACTCCAGAATGTGCTTCTGCTTGCATCAGTGGCTCTTTTAAACTTAAATATTGTACTATAAATTTCTAGTTAATTTACAGGTCCTTCGCTTTTAGAACTTTAGGGAAAGCGTCTAACGACTATTCGCTGGTCTTCTTACAGCTATAAATATAAGTCCAAAGAAGAGCTAATATACCCTTTTATTCACTCAAAGAAATACTAACAGACGGCCCTTTTCGGGCTTACAGAAAAGCCTCCACTTGGGATTTAACTTAAGATAGAAAATAAGAAACTAAACTTGAACTAATTCTAACTGGCTAAACCTTAGCCGAAGCTGTGCAAACATAATTAACCGAGTTGGCCTATATTTAAACCTCACAGGCGAATACTAACAAGCCCATAAGAAATAAGATACGCTTAAAGAAACGACGTGGCCCGAAGGCCGAGTACGCTTTACTGAGAACTTCTGAGCTCATTTACGGAAGGAACTGAACTTCCTATTAAATACTGGTTCTACTTCATTTGCATAAAACGCGATACTGAAATCTCCCTCTGACAGGGAGTTGTAGGTGAAAAACAAGAATTTAAAGGAAAGGGTTTCAAAATTAAGAATAAGTATTAGAAAATTAAAATAAATCCTACATCACATTTAGTTAAAGGTCGCGATACAGAACTTTAAGTTATTAAAATGTGCAAGTCGAAAGAAAACAGTTCTCTTTAATAAATAGATAAATAAAGAAGAAATAAATACGTAACAATTTTACTACTTATTTTACAATTTTGCTTTCAGAACTTCTAATTCTAGGCAACTTTTATTCTTCAATCTTCGGATCTTTTAATACATAGAGATATACTATGACGCAGTTATGCGTATTTCTTGCAGTCTCGCATTGAATAAGATAATATATTTCAAGCCTTCTAGTTATAAACTAATATTACTACAATATATATTCAAAACTGCATTCTGAATTTCTTTGTGTACGTAGTATGATAGTTGCCATGGATCTAAAGACTGTTATAAATTTTAATTTGAAATAAATGTAACTATCATTTATCATTTTTAAATAATTAGTTTATGTTTTCCACAGAAACTGGTTTCTATTGACATAGATTACGTTTTGCGTATGTTTCAGTGTTTTTGTTACTGCATTTTTCTTCTCGTTTAACGTATATTTCTTAATGATAGTATTATAAACTTTCGTACAATGTTTATTCAGTGCTTCAGTGGTACTTTCACTCTTAATGTTCTCACATCCTGTTAATTATTCAAAAACTTGAAACTGATAAGTAAAAACATAATATAAAAAGGAGTAAAATCTAAATACAGAATTTACTACTTCTATTAAAACCCACAGATTGGCAAGGCCGTATATATATATATATGGCCTAGAATTTTTCTTGACATGTTTAAGAACGTGTACTTACGTGCTTCTTGAAATATGTCCACAAATGAAGGCAATATATTAAAAGTACCTAAATCCAAGTATAAAATACCACGGCCATTTTGGGCATTAAATAAAGAAGATACCTCTTTCTTGTGGCAGTTGCGGGTAGTTTACTCTTTCTTAGTGAGCTCCGTGCCGTTCGTAGGAATAGTAAAGATTGTTTTAAAATTTTGATTCAATTGGCACTGTTTGTTGTAACTCGCATAAAAATTTATAAAATAATAGGTAAGTAATTATCGCCCTTCTGCATGCATGCTGTTGTTGCACTGGTTGCACAAAAATTTATAAAATTATGAGTAAGTGATTATTATTAATTAAGTTTCTATAGTTCTATAGCACTATTAAGTTATTCTTAGTGAGGGTAGCTTGTATGGAAACATAAGTTTCACTTTCGGACAATGTGGCCATATAATAGCTACCTGATTTTTTTGCTTTTTAGTTATTGCCACTTTTTCATAGACACAAAGTACTAATGCAATAATTTTACTCAAACTTTGTAAGTATAAACTCCATTAGGTCAGCAAAATAAAAGTTTATGCTTGTACATAAAGAAAAAAAATAATAATGACAAGCAAGCGGTGATATAATTTACTTACGTAAAAATAATAACTTAATTACAATTAGTGAAATTACATTGAGGCTTTTTTACTTAAAATTTATAATATGCTTCGTTTGACAACAATTTTATTAACTATCTTCCTTACTTGTTTTCCACCTCCTCAGTGACAAAAGATGTATTAAAATTCCACAACGAACTAAAATTTGTCTTTAATGATTTTAATTTAATAATGATAATTTTGTAATATTTCTGTTGCATAGATTTAGCCTGTTAATATCCTTTTTCTACATACTTTAGAGTTCAGCTAAAGAATACAACATGACTCTATAGGGAATGCTAAGCATTTCGTACCGGGAAACACGAAAAATTACCATTGCCTTCGGGTCCGTCGGGGTCCAAAGCATGGGTCTTCTATTGTGCTAACTACTTATACTTTGGGGTCGTTTAATTAATGTTTAAAATGTAAAAAATATTTTTAAATGTCCGATCTGATAGCTTTTTTTCTGCACCATAAGTTTGCATGCTGATTTTCATGGTAAGGGGCTTTATCGTAAAATTTCCAGGGGTACTGATTTCCATTCCCATTCCATTACTCACCAGAGTTCATCAAACGCCGTGGGTTTCCTCTTATAAGAGCTGTTTTCAAGAGATCACAAGCACCATAGTCCAAATATGTGATACATCAGGGGACTTCGGAGGAATACGTTGAAACTGTAGATATGCAATACCTGTATCAGTTTTCATTTTTTCAAGGAATGCAGTGGTATTTTTCGAAATATGACTTGTTTCTTTGTTTTGAAGTTTCACTGTTTGAAAATCACTGGGATAAGAAATGGAATTGCTTCTGCAAATATCAGACATAAAACGTTCTCTTGACAGTATGTTGAACTGATTTTAAATTTTTTTCCGATCTTCGTATTTTTTATTTCCTATTGTAAGAGAATTCTGCAACAATCGTAAATCCTTACTGAAACTTTTTTTGCATTGGCGGATATAAATTTGTACATAATTTATCTTCATTTTTAATAATTAATAGACCATGTTTTGATGCAGTCATTAAGGTAAACCCATGTTTCATCAATGTATTTTCACTTGTCTCCTGCTAAATAGCTTTCATATAATAGGATTCTACAAATTGTTCTTCTTTCAGCCACATGTCTCGGCAAGAGCTGGTGGACATTATGTTTTTTTTTAGCATTTTAAGTTGTAAATCTCAGTTTATTATTTTATTTACGATTCTAGATGCACTTAAAGACTTTGTAAAGATTTCTGAATCAACGGAATTTTTCTTGTAGCAAATGATTTAACTTTAGAAGTATTAGAAACAGTGCGTACCTGTTTCGGTTATTTGTCTGAAGTTTTTTCCATGTAGAAGTTATGATTAACGGTTTTTCCCTCTCTGATTAATAATGTTGCTTACTTAAAAATTTTAATATCATGCATTTTACAACGTTTTTAAATTATAAAAATAGGAATATTTCTCTTCCGAAAGTGCAAAAACATATCCTTCAAACCACAGCTTGTTTACATGCGACATTTTGAAAGGAGAATAAATTTTAAAGTAGCAGACGATATTTCTCATTTCAAATAATAAGCTGTTGCCAAAATGTTTTGCTCCAAAACATTTACTTTTTTGCAATTTTTTAGTAAAATTGTTATAAAAAATGCGTAAACACCCTCTGTAGGTCCACTTAAAGTAAAAGCACATTTCAGTAGTTTAAATACTGGAAATTAAATTAATGACAAATATCACGAATTGAACTAAATCAAGGAATTTTCCCTGACGTTCAGTTAGCTCTGCAATGAAGGAAACTAAGAAAAATGTTAAAAAACTGCTGTCATGTATAAATAGATAGTACAATCAAAATATTTCAATTATTAATCAGCTTATGAACCGGACAAATTACAGGTTAATTGTTTAGTTAATTACAGCAAAGTACATAAGTGTTGCCTCACTAACACGAACGGTTTGGTGGTTTGATGGTTATGTATTAGATATGGCAAAGCACATGGGTGATATCTACCTAAAAAAAGAGATGTTTTCTTGAAGGGTTTTACAACCTGCTTCTTGCCAGGACTTAGAAAAAATTCTAGAATTTGTTTATAATTGAATGGCATTCCTTCTGATATGTTCCTTATCGCTTCTTTTGATATTAAATACTTATTCGCTATTGCCCCAGTGAAATGGGCTCTATATGTGCTAGAAACTAGACTCAGGAAATATAATTTTTTCATACATTAAAAAATCGAAGAATTTATTTATCTTACTCGGCTTGTGCTTAATACATTTCGTCTTCTAAAACAATTATTAACTCCGAACTAAAGGATCAGCCATGGAAAGTCTTCTTAACACCATTCTTACAGCTATTAATATATAATAATTATAAAATTATTATATATTAATTATTAGATTAGTCATTAATTATTAGATTAGTCATGAGTCATTAGATTATTTCGAAGCATGAGAGACGAAAAATGAGCAACTCCTTTGCCGGAACTCGAACCACGGACTTTTGGAATACGCGCCCAGCGTGCTGACCACTACACCACGAAGGCATGCGAAGAAGGCGGGAGAAATATCTTATATAATCCCCCTTTTAAAGGGCGACTGGAGATCAGGGGCCCCAATCTCCAAATCCTGGTGGTGGAGAACCATCATCCACCACCTCTTTTAGTTCGGGCGCCACTTGTAGAGACATTAGGTATTTTTGAAGCAGGAGTATTGAAAAATGAGCAACACCTTCGCCGGACTCGAATCTCAGACCTCTGGAATATGCGCCGAGTGTGCTGACCACTACACCACGAAGGCATGCGAAGAAGGCGGGAGAAATATCTCATAATAAAGAGATAAAAATTTTCCGTTTGGATTCCCGAAGTCTGAATACATTTATTTTCTTTAATGGTAATAAGGATGATTTACATGAAGCTCTGTCAGTTATGAATTTTATAAATTCTAAAATTCAATTCCCTTTTGAATTTGATACATTGAACTCCCATGCTTTTCTTGTCATTTTAACTTCACACAACTATTCTATTTTCATACGACAAAACTGTTCTATTTTCGGAATTTACTAGAAATGGAACTATTCTGTTCTCATATTAGAGGATACAACTATTCTGTTTTTATACTTCAACTATTCCATTTACAAACAACCATTCTATTTTCATACAACAGGATTTTTTTGGATCGTGGGAGGAATCGAAAACTCTTTTACTTTCGGTGTACGTAAAAGTTTCTCATATAAATCGACCTTTGATAAGAAACATATCCATTTGAAAACGCTAAGATTGACAGAGATTTTCTTTCTTTCTTTTGGTTAATCAAGAAATTCTTCAAATTATAATAAAAAAATATATTTTCTTAAAGGTATCTTTCGAGTTTCCAAGCATTACAAGAATTTATTTATCTCTCACTTCTTTTCATTAGTTACAAAACTGTAATATTTTACGGACTTATTTAGAATTATTTATTGTCTGATAAGAAAATGCATAAACTCTATTTTAAATATGGAAAGTTTTGAATTTATTAAATTAATTATTTAAAAATTTGAATTTTTAAGGAATTCAAACGAAAAAATTGTAAATTACATTTTGAGTATCATTTCTTAAATTTCAATCTTTAATGAAAATTATTTAAAAAAAAACAATTGTATTACATTGATAGCATTTCATTGCAGTTTTTAATATAAAATAAATCCCTTCACGCAAAAAATTACAAAGAGTTAAAAAAATTATTGATAATTTCTTTTATTTTCCAATAGGCTTTAAAACGCAAAACGTAAGAATCATAAACATGTTTTTCATTTTTAACCGCAAACTGGTCATTAGCGTTAAATTGCTCACACGATTAACAGCGAAGAGAAATAAAAAAAAGAAAACATTACTTTTCTAAAGGTAAACAGAATTCAAGAACTGTCCATGAATATGTTTATTAACTGGTTTATGTAAGGATAATTATCGAAGTAAGAAAGGAACTAAATTCGTTTTATAGACCATATGCTTTATCTCCTCAACCGGCCCAAATGTTGGTAAAAAGAATACTTAGGAAAAATCATAATTTGTTTATTTGATTATGGCAAAGTACCCGAGGACTATCTGTCTGACTTTCTAAGGGAAACTGGCTCGTATACACGTTACACATGGGGGAAAAGTCTGTATAGTCAGCTCGTTCGCGGGATTCGAACCTCGGACCGAAACATCAGTGTTGAAGACTTTGTCTAGCTGTGTTTGCTGCTGGTGGGTTTGGGAAAAGTCATGAGATAAAACTTTAGAAACTAACTTTCGTTACTTTTACTTAATTATTGACTGTCTAATTAGGATATAGTTTTGACTAAATGTTATTATTAATATTCCTTTTCCTGAATTCAAGAAAATATTTCTAATTTATTGCAGTCTATACAATATATTTATATATCATACTACAAACTATTTAAAATAACAGTTTCGTTTCAAGAAATCCATCAATTGTTCTGATTACATTTACTTAATTGATGTCAAGTAAGTTGCCTTTATTTTAATAATAATAGATTAAAGCAGCTTATTTTCCTAAGTTGCTCTTTTGAGATGATCAATAAGAATAGTATTTCATTCACAGAGCAATTAATACATAAATAATTAATCGCTTAATTATGACATAGTTAAGCTATGTCAAAATACATAAAGTACAGTTCTGCATTCTCAAGAAATTTGATCACCTGTACACCTGACTTACAGTTTATTTACTTATTCTGTGTTCTATCATCATCTAATCAGACAATGAAATAAATGTAATTATTACGTTTTCTGCGTTTAAGAAATAATTTTGCAAGCAAGTAAACTTTGCTTCGTTCTTTTCCTTTTTGTAACAATCTATAAAAAAATCCTATTTACTCAAAACGGTAATTTCTGAAAAACATTTCCCAGCGTGGAAGGCTGGTAGAAGAACAACTGATTTTCGGAGATATCCTGATTATCCAGGCATTTTCCAACGGTATAGGCAGCCAAATGTGGCGACCTGGACCAGAAATCTTAACCCTTGAAGTTCCCTAGACAACGTTCGAACAAATTAAAAGAGAGAGCAATTTAGGTTAACAAAAGCACACAATTCCACGCAGGAGGAAATTTTAATTTTCCAACTTGATCCTTTTAGGAAACTTTTAAACGAGTATTAATACCGTAGTTGCAAAGAGATACGACAGCATTTTTATCATAATCGCCGGTCCAATTATTTTGTTTATTTATTTATTTGCTTTTGATGAGCGACGTCCTGATTGTTACCGGTGTTAACAACGCAGTGGAAGAGAACATTTGGGCACCACTCATTATAGAAAAAGTGCCACCCAAGCAAAAGTAATAACGGCTCTGGAAAGGTGGAATTTTCTGGCCGCCATAGTAAAGGTCGCAGAGGACAGAAAAAATAATCAGTTCGGTAACTTTCCGTCGGGTCTCTTCGTGCGAGAGAAATTGAAGAAGACAAAATAAAATGCGAAAACTTTTGTTTGAGAATATAATGATTATCGGAGACAAATTTCAAAACTACTGCTTGCAAGAAAAAACATATAATGACAGTTTTTAACGAACTTGTAGAGGACTCAGAAGAAGGAACAACAGTGTTGACTTGCTTTTCGAATAATAAGAATATCGTAATATATCCATACATATAAAGAGAGGCGTAAAACTTTCCATCGATAAAGACTTATCGATGTCTTCTGTAAATTTCTGGTTAATGTTTGTAAATTATTAAATTTATCAATGGCAATTAAAATACGAATTTCATTGGTGCAAAATTTTGGAAAGTCTCTGATAACAATGGCTCAAATCAAAATTTGTTGAAAACAATTGTATCTAACTGTTATAAAGTGGCTCATAAATGACTTCTCTTATGAGGGCTTAGTATATGACATTACAAACGTTTTTTACACAAAAGATATATTTAAAAATTATCATTTTGATGCATTATAAATCTATACAATAGTTATATTATCTGCATTCAAGATGAAAAGTATTAAAAGGTACATAAGCAGGTTTTAAATTGTTCGGTTTTTTTACACCATACTCAATGCACTGCTGTTAGTTGAAAGGTATATTAAAGATTTTCTGCCACACAATTGACAACATCTTTCAACCAAAATTAACAGTTTATAATTTGAATGGATGGTTAATGCTGTAACAAGAAAAGTTAGAAAACCGATTTATAGATGCATACTTTTGACATCAGAGTAATGAATAATTTTCTATTTTTATACACATTTTTGAAACAAATCTGAGCAACAACTTCAAATACTGAAACATACTCTTCTGTTATCGGGGCCGGATTCAAAAATGTATGTATGTATGCACATGTGTATGCGTATGTGTATACACAAACATACATATGTGCATGCATACATGCATACATATATCCATATATACAGTAATAACATACATACATTTATGAATCCGGTGCCGATAACAGAAGAATACCTATTAAAATAAATATAATATAAAAAATTAAAAGCTAGTAATCTTGACCAACAGATTTTAACCAAATTTTAGATATGGTTTTTTTGCTTGAATTCTGTTGGATAACAAGGAACGAGAAATGATTATGTATCTACCCTGATGATAACTATAATAACCAAAAACTGCATGGATTGAAAGACATAATATCTTGCACGGAACCTATCTACTTCAACGTTAAATTCTAGCTGCGCGTATGCAGTCTAGAGATTTATCAGCATCTTGCTTTAGTCTTCCAATGAAAATAATTTGAACTCAAGAGAAGGTTTAAAAGAAACATTTATATTAAAAATCTTCAACTATTTTTTTATTTTCCCGCCATCCTTGCTGAATTGTTAAAAACTGAGGTGTTGTTTAAGGAACCGAATCTCTATGATGATAGCATTTTGCGCATTGCCAGGGCTGTCATCTCCGTCAATGGAACTATTTGAATAGACTTTAATCATAGGCATGACAACAACAACAGAATTCCAACTTAAAGCTTATATGGCTCGTGTAATTAATAGAACAAGCCACTGCTTCTTGCAGGATTTAACAGAACATAAAAATTAAGGTAAAACTTAAGTATGACTTCGCACGCTAAAGTCTCATAGTAAGCTTCAGCTCAGGCGCGAGCAAAATCACGCGAGCAGAATACGGCTAGCAAAGGCTAAAGCTGATTCAGGTAAATAGTTCGGAGGAAGTCAGCGAACGCTTCTAAAAGCTCTCTCAGTAATTTCAAGAACTGCGTTTTTATATGTATTAATTAAATTGAATCTTGGGGGGGGGGAGAAGCGAACGAACGCATAAGGGACAATAAGGTTAAAAATAATAAGATAATTATTTAATGCACATATTCTAATCTCTTTCTCGTATAAGACTATAACAAAATCTTTCACTTTCAGTTGAATTTATTTAATGTGAATATGTATATAGGACTGCATAGAAATTCCGGAAACTTAGATGGCAATAGCATTCGAATGGTAAAATAATAGAATAGGCATAAGGTTAGGTTATGTAGGTAAGTATATTAAGATTAGTATTCAAAGGTCTTAATCACTTGGCCATTGGCGAAGACATGGCAGGTATAAAGCAGTTCTATTAATTCTATTAATAAATTAATTCATTAAATTAAGTTCTATTAATGAAAATGCAATATTACATTATGATTACTATATACAGTGTCCATAAAAGTCCTTATTTGGCTTTTTAGCATTACATTGGACTGTTTTGTGTTATGTTCAAGCATTTTTCTTTTAGTCATTATTTAACCGCCATTGTCAAATTTTTTAAGATAAAAATGCCGTTTCAGGTTTAATTAACAACTTCATTCACTAATGATGATTTCGCTTTATTTCCAGTTTGATTCTTAACCCAATAAAGGTTGCAATCTCGTTATTTAAGATCTATTTGATATCAAAAGAATCTTATGTTCTGTATAAAGTTACGACGCTTCACTTCTCAAATTGTTGCCACCAAATGTTAGAGCCCCGCATTATATTTAAAGAAATTCAATAATGGAGCATCTGCATAAATGTATGTATATGTTTCCCATTGTGACGGTATCTAGAAACATCAAATTTTGAATAACGTAGTCCTCCACTCGACTATGGACGTCTAGAAGCCCAAATTTGGAATCCGTTTTATTATGTATTTGGTATTTTGTAAACCTTTAACGAATTTTTGATTAACAAACTCAGCGATTTCAAAGCGAGCAATGGCAACGTTGTATTAAAAAACATTTTTATCTCCAGCGCGCCAGACTGTGTGCCGGAAATTCTAAAGATATGCTCATTTTAAAGTTATTTTGCGATATTGCTGTTCAACTGAATTTTATGGTTTAAGTGCAAAGAACATTATATTTAATAAACAAAGGTAACGCATAAAACGTTTAAAAACGCTCCTTCGGGCGTATAAAATCTGAGAGTTTTCAGATTTTTATTTATTTATTTAATCTTTGAATCTATGATATTATTACGCTGTATTCGTAAATTCAGAAATAAAGTCATCCTAAATCCAATCAATCATTTCAATTCAAGAATTTATAAGGTATTTTTTCCGCCTTCTTCTAATGCCTTCGGAGTGTAGTGGTCAGCCCAAATTTGGAATTGGTCGATACTCGATGCGTAACCGAGAGGTCCGTGGTTCGATTCCCGGCGAAGACGTTGCTCATTTTTCATTTCTACTGCTTTAAAAAAATACCTAATGTCTCTACAGATTTAATTTTTTCAGAGTTCACAAATAATCTGGCGCTACCCCTAAATGAATAAATTTAAATGAAAAGGTAGCTGTGGCCATAGGTTACGTTAACTAATATCAGAAAAGTGCCACACAATGTCCATCATCATGGAAGATCTTTAAAAGGCATCGAAATATTAAATATACACTCCCGAGAATATCATATAGAAGTTTCTTCCTTTAGATTGAAGGTTGAAAGCAAAATAGTTCCTTCATAAACTAAGTTTTTTTACTCACCTCTTCCTATCTGGTGATCTTTTCCATAGCCTGAAGACAGACAACAGCAAGAAAAGCCAACTCATTTCGCAAAACACAGCATTTGCTGAAATACAATTGACCATAAAACACAACAAATTCAGCAAGGTAATAACTGGGTGCCGTGATAATTGCGGGATCGTCTAACCCCGGGCACGCTAAAAATGAGACCTTCGAAAACCCTCAAAACTCCTCCCTCCTCGTTAAAAGGAGACTGATACACTCGCACAATGACACAGGTTTCACCCGCAACGCTTTCCCAAGACTCCTGCGAGTTCGTTTTGATTCAGGAAGTTTGCCAACCACAGCTTCGAAAGAAAGAGGGGTCAGACGTCGAGGTCGATTCTAATTTACTTCTGTTTTCTTTTTATTTTCCTATTATTATTATTATAGAAAACTGGGCAGAAATTGCTACCGGAGTTAATGGTTGCGAAATTTCTTACATCGTATGTTTTTAAGTGCTTCTGGCTACTTGATGGAAGAAATGTTGGAATTCTCTAGATCGGTCGATTGCACCTGCGTATATGCACAATTGGCAATTACCTCTCACAATAGATCGTAATTATTGTGCCTTCATTCCGAACGTGTATTTTACGTTTGTCGATGATTTCGGAATATGGTTTCTATTTTTGAAATGGGATCGCTTTCTGATTTGACAGAGCTATAATTGTTGATCAGGAAGGATTATTGCTTTCGAAAAATTAGTCAGTTGTTATTATGCTCGTATCATTCCATCGCTTACTCTTTTTTTCTTTAATTAAACAATGCCTTTTGAAGCGCAAGCTTCGTGATAACAGTTAATATTTGGAATTTTAGGGTTATTTCAGTTCAAGAGACGTAACAGTTTTCCCTCGTTTGTGCAAAGAAAGTATTCTTTAATTTCAATTTTTAACTATTTTACTTAAAATGTAAATTCAAAGCTTCAGGATATGTATTCAAGTTGATAAAAGGAATAAATTCCTCACTTTTGTGAAGTGGAAGACACGAGAAATAATTAGAGAAGAAATTTTTCCTCGGATGCATAAATTTGACGAAGTTAGCTGTTCATTCAATATTTATCCATATTCAGTGTAAAGTGCTTTGCAAAGAAGCTTTAGGAAAGAGTCTAATGAAAATTGAAATCTTAAGATTTCAGATTATTGTCTAATATCTCTGAGAATTTAAGACTAAAATTTCCCAAAGATTTTAAAATTAGAAAGAAATTGGAGTTCGTTCTTGTTATGCAAATTTCAGTTTAGCACCTGAAATAATTTCTAGCTAAGCAAATACGATAGACCTACCAATGTAAGAATTAAAATCCCCCAGAAATGATATATGTTACTGTGAAAGACCGAAATCTGAAGAATGTCGACATTCTCCGGTGAATGTCAACATTCACCGAGTCTCTTGGTGAATGTCCGAAATATTTGCTAAATATCGTAATTTCTCACTTACACCGTCTATATAACTTACTACAATTTGATTAAATTATATTATAGTTACGGTTGCGTTATGTTTCCAGAGTATTTATAATCCACGCCGCTTTAGCAATTGTTACCATTCCATGTAGATCATAACCTTTCAGTTAGCTTCCATGAAAGCTGGTAAATATTCAGTTCGACAGAAAAACAGTAAGCATACTATTTAATAATTTTAAATAATATATCTATAATATTTAATTTAAAATACAACCTGACTGATAATTTTATAAACATTAGCACTGTTAGTGTAATTAATAAAACGTCTAATTTCATATACTTCGGTGCAGAATATTCGTTTGCCAGTTGCCTAATGACGAATTTTTACCAGCCTCTAAAGAAAACACTTATAACTTAAAACGTTAAACTGCCTTTTGTTTTCATTTCGTGAATGTGGTCATTCGGTAAAACAGAAAGTTTTACTCCATTTAGGTGAAATATTGTAGTAAGCCCATGCATGAGCGATCTGTTGAAACAAGTGCATAGCTACATCTTGAATAAATAAACCTGTGTAGGTCTCCAGTTGACATTAAATAATGATGAAATACTATCATAGTTAATTTCCTTTCCTTCATTTTGCATTAGTATTTTTAATAGCACTTTTTGGCTGTAATGTAGAATTGGGTGTCCTTTCGATTGGGGAAAAATTTTGTTCAGTTTTAGTGATGAACCATGAGCGATGGTTACCATGAGAGTTTTAACTTGGTTTTAGCTTCTCGATTCTTTTAAGTGAAAATAAACCGATGTGTACAAAGTCAAGACAATGTGCAGTGACTATGTATGTGCAATTCTCTGATGTTTTTTTAAGTGAAAATAGGTCGATGTGTACATGGACACGGAGTTTGTGAAATTCTTTGACTTCTTATTTTGGTTTTGTGTAGCGGCCATCTTGAAATTATGCCTTCCTGGCGCCGATCTTGGCGTCAAAAAAGAATTGCCAAAAAACAAGGGGCACCCAATTGTAAACTTTTACCCACTTTTATATGTATTATTTTATCTTCTTTATCTTAAATTTCTGAGGGATTAATTTTTAAACTAGTAGACCTGTCCTAATTCTTTAGTTTTAAATTGTTCAAGCTGTTAAAATGGAACTTCCATAAAGAAATCAGACTGCAACTTTTAATTTTATGATTTCTACATTTTAAATGTTTTTAAATAGTTTTTTAACCTTTTGAAACTCTAATTTACAAACTCTTCAAGGTGTTAAGCTGTGACAATAAGTTTTAAGGATGCAAAGTTTTCAATTTCTTTACTTTTGGGGTAAATTTCAAAAAAGAATATTTTATTAAAATTTTACACGTTTGGCTGCTTATTTTGCCTTAAGAACAGAGGTCCTGAAATTATGTGTCAGTGTTCAATCGTTTAACTCAAAAATGTTGCTCAAGTACTTTTAACTGACGGAAACAGCAAGGGTAAAAGTATTAATTAGCCGTTAACCGTACAAATATCAACAACGAAGGTCAATCAACTTATGAATTGAAAATCATATTTTTATAAGGTGTGGTTTAGTTGACAAACTTAAAATACCTTAATAGCATATAAGTTTTTGTTATCCCTATCATGGGAACCAAAAAGAAATTGCCAAACATTTCGCCAGAATGTGCAAATTATAAATGATGTGTTGTTGTAACTTATCCTGATAGTAATATCAGAACAAGCTCACGAAATTCATCGTGGCAACGAGTGCAATATATCGCTTGTCCTTGGCAAGAGCCTTGAGCACCATACAGGGGACAGTACAACTTTGCTCAGTTCCGTTCCCAATTTGGAAGGAGAGCATCCACGGGGACGTGTTAGAAAGTCTCCTATCTCTCTTCTCCTACCATCAACCTCTCGAGAGGACTTCCGGCTCGCTGCATATTTAAAGTGTGCCCATGCCGCACAGACACTATACATTTACAAAATTCATATCTTCTCCGGAATTCGAACTCGGTCCTATGGTGCGGGAGTCAATGTCGCTAAGCATTATCCCAGTTGGGTGGCATAAATGATATGATAACATGAAATACTATATAAGGCAATGACAGCAAAAACTAGGCGGTTTAAGGTTTAAATGTTCCTAACATTCAAAATCCTAAAGTATGAAATCTGGATGGGAAAAGAAGATATTCAACTTTTGGCTTCACGCTTCTTATGATTTATGGAAACGTACTATTGAACGATTGGATGGTATGTTTACTGAAAGCCGCCTAGATGGGAAAGTGGTTAGTGACCCTGACTGCCTTACCGATAGGCCCGAGTTCGAATCCCGTAGAAAGCTTGGATGTAAATTGTCTGTCCCTTCATAGGAGGTAATGAAGGCCGCTTCTAAAGTACCTCCATAATAAAAATTTCCGGCTTTAGTAGTGGCCAAAGCATAAAACCGTACCCGCCAATATATATATATTTAGAAAAAAAACCTTACTGAGATTATCAGAATATTTTACCTTAATTGCTTAAATTTCAAAAGCTTCAAAATATCCCAGTGCATATATCATAATAGAGGTTTATGAATTTCGGACAGGCAAAAATAAATAATCTTAAATGAATGACCAAAACACGTATTAGTGTACTTCAAACGCATTTTTTCGGCGATACCACGGTAAATATTGCCTCTAATATGCATTCAGTACACCGTTCAATTTTCAACGAATTCATCATTAAGGGTTCAATGATAGCCTTTATATCATCTCATCCTGTAATTTTTATACGGCATATATGCAAAGACAGTGTTCCCGAATGGAAACACTTTATTATACATTTTTAAACACAGTGATCCAAAAGTAAAAATTCAATAACTCGAAAAGTATAGAGAGTTGCAAAATACAATTTTTAAATAAATACACAGAAAGACATAGGACTGTTTTTTAAAAATGAAAGAATTTTATTGTCAAATTTCATTTATTACCGACAGGTGGTACATCTGCTGTGCGCCATTGACGGCGCTAGACATTTTGCCGCTAGGTGGAAACTCTGCGACACTAAAATTTTGCCGCCCGATTCCTTCTTAAATTCTAAAAATTTTGCCATCCCTAAATTCTGTCGCCCGGTGCACCCATACCCGTCGAACATGCCCTGGCGCCAGCCCTTATCGAGTTCTTAAAGTGGCAAAGCATGGTTCGAAACGCAGCCAAGATTATAAATACTTAATGTGACGCCAATGTAAGAACGGCCTTCAGGTATTGCAAAACATGCGAGAAATTCACCTGTAGTTCCTGTCACATTACAGAATTTTTATGTTACTTTTGGATCACGCAGTATATGAAAGCAACTGGATTATTTTTTTAAAGCGAGGATTAAACATTCATATGGAGGAAGAAAATTTTAGTTTATATAAAGCTACGTTTTATGTAATATATAAAACTGTATCATAAGCTTACATATTCAATAAAATTATTTCAATCCTCGTGCTCATTTCCGATTGTTAATATTTATAAATCATTAAGGGTCATCGTCCAGACGTTGCATGAAAATAAGTAGTAAATAATAGTTCATAAAAAAATGTACACTCAACAAAACTAATAAATAAATAAATAAATAAATGCAAATAAAAATCTGAAAGCCTTCAGATTTTACATTACGTCCAAAGGGGCGTTTTTTAAACGTTTTGTGTGTTACTGCTATTTATTAAATATCACGTTCTTCGCCATTAAACCATAAAATTCAATTCAACAGCAATATCGCAAAACAATTTTTAAATGAGCATATAATTAGAATTTTCGATACACAGTCTCGCGCGCTGGAGATAAAATACTTTTTATTTGTACAGTGTTGCCATTCCTGGCTTTGAAATCGTTGAGTTTGTTCATCAAAAACTCTTTATTGTCTGACAAAATATGATATAGTTAATAAAACAAATTCAAATTCCAAATTTGGGCTTCCAGATGCCCATATTCCTCGGAGCATTACGTTATTCAAAATTGGATGGTTCTAGATATCTTTGTTTTATCACAATGTGAGAAACAATCATACATTTATGCAGAGTCTTCATTATTTAATTTCTTTAATATAATACAGGGCTGTAATATTTGGTGGCAACAGTTTGAAAAGTGAATCAACGCAAAATGCCAAAACGAAATTAACAGGCGTTCTGAGCTAACTACCTTTGGGCTAAAAATTTAAACACAAACTTTTTTTATTTAGCTCAGATTATTGAAAATGAATGAAAAAATAACATATAGTAGGCAAGAAAATCATTGGAACACGTAAACATAAATATCCTCTTGAAGTTTCTTTCAAAAACTTTTCACATCTGTTGCAAAAAAATAAAAGGAAATGAATTGAGTTTTTCGGCTGTCTATTCATTATTTTAATTTTTTTGAGAGGTCAACTCAAAAAAAATGAAAATGCACTCCAATAACTAATCTCAGAACATGAGTCATCCAAGGGGATAAACCCAATTTCTCCTCCTTAATGTTCAGTAAATGAGTGGCCTGGAATGAAGTAAACCGTAATCACTCGAAACGAGTTGGAAAAGGTGTCGTCGCACTGCCCATTGTAGTCTATCGAGTTAGGTAAATGCGATTTCGCGCACAGGAAGTGGGATCAACGGTCAAGCCCGGGTGCCACAATTATCACCTGGGACCGGCCGTTAAAGAGTTGTTTGAGACCCTAAGAGGCTGTTTTGGCTCTCGTCTGAAACGCCTCCCTTTCGGATTGTAATCGAGACGATCCGTTTTAAGACAATGCTTCAATTGGAAGCCGTTAATTTTTTTTTCTTTGGTCGGAGAGAACGACCATAATGAGGAGGCAGTTCGAGTTGGACAATGAAGACGAGAAAGAAAATTCTAATGCGCAGTTTGTGTCAGCCTTGTCTGAACATAGTTTTTCTAACATTTTAGACGACAGAGTTTTCTTTAAAATTCCCACGATTTCAGGTGGTTGTCAACCTCCCCCTGCCCAACCCCGATTACACAGACTGAACCGAATTACGAAATAACAAGGTCATAGGTAAAATATGTACCTTTCTTTCCGTCGCGGGAAAAAAAAATTTTTTTCCGATTCCCACAAACATTTATCATTAGCGTCCATCATTTTAATATTTACATGAATGTGAACCGATTTATATTATAAATGCTAAGCAACTATTCTTTTATTTGTGATATAGTTCGCCACTTGCATCTTCAAATGAAATTCGTCATTTTTAAACTTTAGAAAACAGCCATGTGAAAAATCAGTGTGCATGCAAATAACAGCAGCTAATTAAAATACCAAAAAACTAAGCTGCCAATTGTAAGCAAAAGGCGTATTTGTTTTTTACTTGCTGTTTTTCTGAGCAAATTTAATTTAATTTATTGTATCGTATTTTCGAACGGCTTTTGATAACATAAGTGGAAAATTTCATTTAAATTAGATTAACTTCTATGGTTAGAGAGGAAACCGAAATCTGGAATTTCCTCACATTTCCAAGTGTTAACAAGACCAAGATCGTATATAGTAACTGCAGAAATCAAAATGTTTACATTCCATTTCCTGTTGTTGGTGTATGAAAAATACAATGATTTCTACAGTAATTTATTAGTGCGTTATAGTTTCATGTGCTTTGTCTTTTATCTAGATAGCTTCTATTTTATGCATTTTCTCGTAACTGAAAAGTAAAATATTGTTACGAAATACCCAGTCGCGGCAAGATAGATTCCCCGCGAGGCGAGTTTAGAGTTGCCAGAAAATGAATGGCAAGGGAAGGCAGGGTTGACATATTTGGCACGAAATTGCCCAATTAGCGACTTGCCATACACAGATGGAGAACCTTCTAGAACGAATTCTTACAAAATTGGACCAGAATGTTCTCGAAGGTAACCCAAAAGCTAAATAAACACTGCCTGCAAGCGTAGTAGCAGTCAGTCAGTCCGTTCCTAGCCTAGCGAGTTGATCATAAGTCTAGTGTCGAGTTGGTCGTCGAGAGTATCGCGAGTCTAGCGAGTGCATCGTCGAGTCTGTCGAGTGTCTGGTAGTCTTCCGAGTTTTATCGTCAGTCTACTGTCGAGTTGGTGCGTCAAGAGTGTGCATCGTTGACGCTATCGTCGAGTGCATCGCGAGTTGTAGCGTGGAGAGTATCGAGAGTACGTAAAGTTCCGAGAACGACTGAACCGAATCGGGAACTGTACTCTAGTGCTCTGTCGTGCAGCTGTTTTCACCGTTGTAGCTTGATAGCCTGAAGACTGAGTTGCTGATTGTTTAAGCGTGTTTGTCGTAGGTTTCGTCGACTGTAAACGTGTTTTTGGAGCTTTCCTGAATAATAATGTCTAATAAATTGTTTTCATTCTTCATCAAGTGCTGTCGTTAATCACTCCAAATCCACGAACCAATGCAGAAACGTAACAATATATATTTCATATCAGACTTATATTAATTGCCTCATTTTAATTACTTCGAAAACAGTTATGTTGAATACATTTTATATAAAACTTTAAATAGAAATATTCAATAAATTTCATTTTACTGGTTTCATTAAACCTGGCATAGTAAGTTTCATGCTCAGTTAATTTGAAATTCAGTATATAACACTTACAAACAAATCCTGAACTAAACGCATAACTGGCTTTATTACGTTCCACAAATATTTCACATTTTCACATATCAGCCGTTTGCGGCAGTGCTGGATTGGTACCATTTCACCAAAGCATTTGCTCACTGCGCATTTCTATATCACTCATATTCCGATAATTCTCATAATATATCAAACCTTTCATTAGTATTAATTGAAAATGAGGTCAAGAACTGGATTGCAATAGCTTTTAAGACCACTGAAGTAAATACGAGAACAAAAACATTTTAATCATTACAAATAAGGAACTAATCCCATGACTGCATAAAAATGGTCCAGCCTAGATGGCTAAATCTGCAAAAGACGATTTAAAACAAACCGAAATGGAAACAAACAAAAAAAAATCTCAATAGTTTATTGTTTCCAGCAGAAGAACGGCATATAGGAAGAAAAAATATGTAACATACTAAATATCGGAATCTTTATTTTTTTATCTTTATTTATCGGAATTTTATTTCAAAGACTTTTCCTGGTTTTCTCCAGAACCGGAAAAAAGATTGTATTTCCTCCTGTTTCATTAACAAGGAGAAATAGCTTAGAGCTTTGTATCTATTTAGCAGAAGAATGCACGAAGTTTAAGCTTCCCCATAGGATAGGACACTATTTTTAAACATCTCGCGACTATACATACAATTAGTTCCCGCAGAGTTCCGAACTTCTCCCCAACATAGCTCTGAAATTAGTGTCATTAATAAGAATTCAGTTTCCACATTTTGTTTAATTCGAAAACTAGAAATTATTAATAATAGACCGGAAAACATGTAGATTACAGTGACTGTCCGGAAATTAGATTATTTACATTAAACAGCGGGGTTTTGAATTCAAAGAAAAATTTCTTGAAACAAATTTTTAAAAAAAGCTGCACCCTAGAATGCAAAAGATAAGAAAGCATAACTTCCTCCATACTAATATAATAATGCAATATGTATAATACAAAAACATAATTTTTATGTGCACTCGGAAGTCAAAGAATTCATTTATCGTGATATTCACTTTGACCTACAACGGATCCCGCGATCTCTAGCAAAGGCCGATACAAGATTTATTATTACGGTTTATATATAATATTACCATTCTTTGTGTCATAAATTGGCAACTTAGTATAAAAAGAATTTCATATTTGGTATTATTTAATATTTTCCTTAGAATGTCCTTGCGAATTTCAACTCGTGCTTTTGAACATTTTCTTATTTCTTTATATGATATATAAATGAATAGATGTTTTAGTTTTTGAATGCTTAACTATAATCTATTAAATGTTTGTTTGATGTGAATACTTATTTTTATCCTGAAAGATAAACACCGCATTCGACTGTACTTAACTTAGTAATAGAAGTTGGACGTTGACTGTTTTATGCATTAGCTTACAACTTACAAACTAAGCGGCGCGTGAAATTATGAATACACCCATGGATACCGCAGCTAGTAATATCACCACATTCTTCAGAAAGGCATAATCAGATTATATTTTTCAAACTGCCTAACAATTCTTTGTTCAATTTCACAATCAGTGATGCATTAATGCTGATTTGAACATTACTCCATTTCTTTGCTTCAAGGTCGTAAAGAACTTTCCTAGCTTAATTTTAATATATTTTCATCTCAATAGTTTCCATTTCGATAGCATCTTAGCTGCAATGCAGTGACACTGAGAAATGCAGAGAAATGACGCTGATAAATGACATTAAGAATCATCATCACTGAGAAAGCATTTCAAAATCATGAATGCTAAGCTTTCTCATTTATTTTAAATGTTTTCAGTGTTTTTCCTTCTTAAATTAGTTAGTTAATCGAATAATATCGAAGAGGAAAATAAAGGTATTAAACAACGTAAGTAAAAAAAAATCTGAAATCTTTCAGATTTTATACTACTACGCCCAAAGAGGCGTTTTTTAAACGTTTTAGATACACAATATAGATATATAGATATATAGATACACAAAATACTTTAATTCTTTTGGTTTGAGAAATAGGTCTTCGCATCTTAATTATTCGAGCAGTGTTTGGGCATATAAGGACATATATGCTTTCAAAGTATACAGCAAAGGAGTTTTTCTGCTCATTATGAATCATTCAGAAGCCAAAAGGAAAGATTTTCCTCGACAAATAGATGCTCTTACACTGAAAAGTTTAAATAGCCTAGCTCTTTAATATCACAACATTTCTAAAATAAATGAGCTCCAAGAAAATACTAGAATATTTTTGGGAGTAAACAAAAACTTAAAGTGATGTTTTCATGAGTAAATACCACAAATCTAACCACTCTAAAGTATAATTAGCTTTTATGCGTAATATTGGCGTGATACAAGTGTAGAACATAGTTCAGCGAATAATAAGGACTGAATCGGTGAGGCTCTCCGGATATAAATCCTGCGGCGCGTACTGAATTATAATGACCCTCTCGATCAACCATCCCCGCCCAGCCAGAGAAAGAGAAAAGTAACGTTGGGAAACATTTTTTTAATTCCCTTTTTATTATTATTATTCTATTCTCAATTGATATCCTCCGATGGGTTATAAATTCAGTGCAACATTTTGTCTCCATATATACACCGAAATGCTCGATAATTACAATGTATTAGGATAATAAATACGATGGTTATTTTTACGTGGCATGATTTGAGTGCCGTGCCTAATTATCGACAATAAATATGATCGAGACGTGATGCAAACTATATTGCTAGTACAATTATCAATTTGCAGATTGCGTTCTGCAATCGAAAAGCGGCTATAGAAATTATAGGATTGGAAACATAAGTCGAAACATTGATTCTTACGTTCCAGTAATTCATTATGTTCTTAATAGCTGGACATTTCGATTGCGGTTATTTTTTTATTAATTTTTATCTCTTTTCTTTTTATTATTTTTTTCTGCAGTCGTGTTTAGCATAAGCAAGTGCGCTTCAGTAAATCGTAGATAACTCTAGCAAGCGGCACAAGCAATTAAGGGCGCTAAACTGTTATCATCATTAAGATAATCGTTGCAAGCAGATGTTCACAACAAGCGAGATCTTGTCAGCTGAAACAAAATCGAGTATTAAGTGGTACGACCGTATACTTATGACACAAAAATGACACGATATATCATTCGCGTATTCATTAAGACGACGATAATTTCTTTAGCTCATCGAATAATGTTTTGAAAAGGCTAGGTAAAAATGCGCTTGTAGTTGTAAGAAATTTTAACATTTATAAGTCAAGATAGTTAATAACTAGGTTATTAATTGCATTTTGTGTTCCAAAACAACCGTGCTTTGCCTATTTCGTATATAACTGCATAGTTTTCTTGCATAGTTGTTCCGAACAAATATTAATTTAGAAGTATTTATAGCTAATTTCCCTTCTTTCCATCAATTAGCTATAAAGTTGCACGTATTTTGCAGAAATTTAACTTTCGGGTCGTTTATTCTTCCATCAATAAAATTCTGAGTTCCATACTCAAAGACCCCATTCCGGATATGAATTGCTGGGGTATTTACAGGATTCCTTGCCAGTGTGGTTTAATTTACATTGGCCAAACTAAGAGAGCCTTAAAATTTCGAGTTAAGGAACATGAGGCATATGTTAGAAAAAATGAAACACAGAAGTCTTCTGTTGCCCAACATTGTTGGTCCGAAAATCACACTTTCAATTTTTCTGCTGCCAAAATTATTCAAAAAACATCTTCCATTGGTGAACTGGATTTTCTAGAGTCATTTCACATTCGAAAAAATCTTTCTGTTCTAGTTAACGACCCTAATTCCAATCCATCTTTGCCTTCAGCCTTTAAAGTAATTATGTTTTAGTTCTGGTTTCATCAACAGATGGCGCCAGCAGCTTGTCTCCTGTCCAGGCTTTCTTATCTTATCTTATCTAATCATTATAGCTTATCTCGTTCATTTGCGCTTTTGCAGCTGAGGATGGTGGTTCGGTAAAACCATCAAAACTAGTCCTGTGAAAATTTGAAAATATAACGCTGATTTTTGTTGTTTGATTTCTAAATTAATAAAAAGACCGAAGTCATAAAAGTAATTCAATAGAATTTTTGATACATTAAACCTGGTTTTTTAGCAAAAATTATTTTCTTCCTCCTTTCCGCATGCCTTCGTGGTGTAACTGGAAACCCACTCGACGAGGATTCGGGAGGTCCGGCGTTCGCTCCAGTAGTGATATAAGCTAATTCTTCTACAGTGGCGTCCGAACTAAAATGTGGTTCATGTTCCGATGATTCCTTTATGAAAAATTTCATTAGGAAATTTGAAACATACCATTTATAATTTCTCGGAAGAGAACACCTCAGCTCGAAGATGCTATAATTGCACTTGGAAAATACATTAAATGAATAAAATTGATTTTAAGAAACAATAATACATTATGCAAGTTTAATCTTCAGTTTCTATACGATTAGATATACATTGTTCCTTAAATTTACTACAATAGTCTTAAATGTAAATTCTTACAATCTTTCATTTCCTTTGCTGCTCAATGTTCCCATAATGGGAAGAAAGGAGCAACAATGTTGCTTTCTCTCCTCGACTGTTGTGGTGTGCATTGCTACTAATAAGATCTCTCCACACGTTCATTTGAAGAAAACCTGCATACTTTGTTCTGCCAATGCTTATCACCCGCGATAAATGACGAACAACAACCGGCTTCTTGTTCTGCTTGAAAGATAATATCCCCATTATATGAGTCAGTTACATATTCTTCGGTTGTGATGCCGCAGCTTTTGCTTTCATTCTTAAGTCTAACGACATTTGTATTGACTTTTAACAACTTTATGGAAAACATCTGAGAAATTTCACGTAAATGTGCTTAACATCAGATTTTTTTCGTTGCTGCCAATGATCTCTGAAATATCATCTGATGCTGTAGAAAGTTGAGAAATTTTCTGTTCTTGAAATTTCAGACGAAAGATGCAGAATTATCTAAACACCTTGCTGTAATCAGCGCTTTGCAAGTTTTATTTACGGTTTGTATTAGATTGGTAATAAATTACATTAGGGCAATTTTTATGCAAATTGTTACAACTTTTATGGATTTTTAGTTTTTAAAGTCTGGCGTAATCAATCAGCGTATACATTAAGTGCAATCAGTGTAGGGTGGGAAAAAATTATTTTCATGTGCCAAAAAAAAATCTATAGCTCAAACTGAATGTTTATAAAATGATAAAAAGTGCATAAAGATAGAATTTAATGTTGTCGACTTAATGATGTTTTTTACAGGAATTCTAACTCTATTGTGACAGGATGACATTTTATTGTAGCTAAGTACATAAGAGCGTAAATAAGTCAGACAAAAACATTATTTTTACATTACTTTGTAGAGAAATTTATATTTATTTTCACTAACCAGTTAAGTTTATGCTTTCTTTCCTATAAGCCTTTATTCCCCTAATTGACAATGCCAGAATATTTAAATTTAGTAGCGAGCGTGAAGGAATGCAAATTCTAAAGGTTTAAATACTGAGCTCTAGAAGGCAAAGTTAAAGTGTGGGAGAGCACTGTACCTTTGTAACTTGAGCTTCTCGTTCTGCATTTATTGCTGGTTAAAGTGGCATCTTTTATGTATTATTTAAAGTATGCTATTACTTTGCTGTCACAAGACTTCGACGCGGTTTTAGGTAACAGGATTATCAGAGCCCTGAGGAGAAGTCTACTGTTGTGTTAATATCTTTGAATTTTAAGTTTAATTCTTGTTAGTTGAGTTAGCGAGGGGTAGCCTGTTACCGTCAAGTCGACGCACTGTGAATTTTTAAAGAGTTTAATAAAGGGTTATTTTAGCCTTCTCCTGTCTGGTTCCTGCACTTAGTTCAGCCGCCACTCTGAAAGTTTAGTAACTAGAGATTACAACTCCACTCAAGAAAACATTTCTAACAATAAAAATTAAATAAATTATGATATTTTTTGGGCAAGATTTCTTCAGTTACTAAAGAGTTTATAAATTTTAACAATGTAATCCTGTAAACATTAAGGTTGTCAGGACTACTATTCCTTCTGATTGATTTTGCAAACATAACTAGAGTCCTGATTCAGAACAGGGAGCTCACTCAAAGCCATGTTCGTGCCTATGTAGAAAATAAAACAAAGATAAGAAGGGTTAAATTTACCCTTCATTCTCACACCGTATATGTGCTCCCGCACTTCGGGATACAATACTTTTGGTCTAGATCGTAGAAAATAAACTAACTTAACTAAATAAGAACTAAGATGCTTTACAGAGACTAGTAACTCGAAGATTGGCCCTTTAATACTACGTATGTAGTGAGCAGGATGTAAAGGCTACAATACGTCTTGGAATATCAGCGATAACTAAATGCTGGCCTTAAAGGCAGACAACGAAAATCACAAGCGTGGTAAAGGCCGCGAGAAATCTCTCTTTCACTCCTTCTTGGCTAAAAGCTATGTCTTAAATACTTCTAAAGTTTGCAACCCCATTTGCATACACTAAATCTATTCGTGCTTATTCTGGCCGGAAATGGAAAATAAGAGGCGATCCTTACAAGGTGAATTTCGAAATTAATTAGAAATGTTTGCGGGAGTAGTTCACCATCAAAACTAGTTTTTGAAGTATGAAGAAAATGCACTTAAACAGCAACTTACTTTCATAGTTATTCGTTTCTTTCAAAATGAAAAGATACCATAATAAAATCAAAAATACATTTTCTGACAGAAAATTTGATTTTTTAGATTAATCATACAAAACATGTAGTAATATTAACAACCATACTAATAAGTTTAAATTCTCGATGAAATTCAAACCTATCCATAAATGCAATAAATCCATAATTCCTAACAGATATTGATAATGCAGATTAAACATTATAATTGAGATTAAAACATTAAAATTTACTTTGGCTTCATTTAATTGTTGTCTAAATATTATTAACATCTCAAGTATATGAACAAAACGGCTTATGTACGATTCCTTGTTCAAGGCAAGTAATAAATTTAAATGTAGTATCATTTTAGATATTATAATGTCTGTAAAGTAATTCACAGCTCTGTAATATATTTTTGATACGATAGACATGCCGTGCACAAGTCACGTTTTCCACTTGTTTCTATAATTTGCCCATCAAAGCCTGAATTAAAATATATTAGATATCGAAGGAAACTCGGTACCCAAAGACGTCCTAGGATTTTTTAATACTTTGTAAGATCTCTCTGGCCCAACTTGTCAGTCACTGGGATAGTGAGTCACAAAAACGTGCGAAGGGGTTGAAACCCTTTTATTGTACTTTTAGAATTACAACTGCGTCTCCTCGACGCTCACAAACTGCGCCAACTCGGCGGTTGAACTAAAAGTAAGGTAAAACTGAAAATAAGAAACTAGATGAACAAATGTCAAACACTACCGACGAGGCTCTGAGATCTTAACTAACCGCGTTTTTTATTATCGCTGATATTCAGCAAGATTACTGATTTAACAGTTGAAATCTAGCACTTCTGCAAGTCTAGGCACACAGGCCGATACGCACCGATCTAGATTCTACTAAGGAAAATCTCCAGCGTAGGTTCAAAGCAAGACTTTTACACGCTCGTTTCGTCTACTATTTAACTCAACTAGCTTCCGCTAAATTTGAATAAACTGCGCGTGCTACTACAATTTACATACTCTGGTACGAGCATTTCTAGGGGAAAAATGAAGGCTAAACAGGAAAGGAATATGAACTTAAAATAAATGTTAGTTAAAATAAATATAAACCCTACAACTTTAAAACCTATATTTGAGGTATTTATTGGTATATTTTAAATACAATAATTTGACATCCACTATATCTAAAATATGCAGCCTTTGTCTAATTTATACTCGTCAGAATTTATGGAAACAAAATTTAAATTTTATTTATAAGACAAAAGTTATAAAAAGTAAAAATTCCAGTAACATATAAAACATAAGCAGTTTCACGACTTAATTAGTATTCCAAGTACACATGTTACCATAAATTTTTTTAAATATGAATAGTTGCCATTGATAAGTAAAGTATAACTTATCAAACATAAAGCTAAGCAATATGTTCTATTGGGCTCATCATAGCTGCCGAGCGGTAAAGTTGCTGAACACTAAGTTGTTTGAGTAGGTTTCAAACCTGGTTTACGACCATACTGTATGCGCGCTTTCGTTGTTTCCGCTGTATATAACGTGGATATGAGCCATTTTCCTTTATAAAGTTCTCCACGAAAGCATTCTTAGAAAAACAGCCCTCGCTCTCTTTGCAAAATCAACAGACGAAACAAAGTATCCTTCATTTTGTTTCTATAAGAGTTTAACTTCCGAACTGGTATGCAGAAGACAAACCGTTAATCTTACTTTTTTTATTGCAAACTGTATTCTCATTTCTTTACCGCATTCTTTAAAAAAAGTTTTGCATGCAGATTCAAAATATCCCTAGCATCTCGTAATGCCTTAATATACCTAAAAGAGCATAAAATTAATACTGTTACTTGCAAATATTTCACACTGCGGGAGGCTGTTACCTTGTTATAAACTAACCATTACTTAGTAACTTTTTCTTTTTTGAAAACAGTTACAAGAAAAAAATAGACTTATTATATAGTTTACATACATAAACACAGAGTTGAAAGTACATAAGTTGGGACTAATTTAATAAAAAAAATGAATGATTGTATTTCAGTTTCGTATACTTTACTAGCTGTTACCCGGCATGCATTGTAATGCCACTTAAAGGAAAAAAAGTGTTTGTGTTTTTAATTCTATTTATTGAAATGCTTTTGGATACACAATAACTTTTTTTTTCCATCTGGTGCGGGCAGTTTCACATTGCTACCCACATAGCAACATTCCCGGTGTTTCATTCTTAAATCTGAGGGCTCTGCAATACATTATAATTTATACATCTTTCCAACGACCACACTTTGATGAAGACTGTAATCATAATTAGCATCGTAAAGGAATGCACCAAGATTTAAATCATAGTGCAGTGTTCGTCTAGATAGAGCAGCGCGTACTCGAACGTTTTCCAGTCTTTCTTCCCGTTGCCAGTTTGTCTCTGAAGCTCGTGATGCCCTTTTGTTTTATCGTGCTTAAGGTGCAAACCGAGCAACTGATTTTCGCTCTATTGTTCTATATCTAACACATTCTATTTATTCTATATCTAGATATTATTCTACATTCTATTTATTTTATATCACACATTCTATTTATTCTATGTCTAACACACGTTGAAATATTTTAATTTGGGCAGTGCAACACATTTCTCTTAAACAGCCGAGTTTTTTATTAAATGCGAGACAAATTAATGTAACTGCGTTTTCCCGAGTGGCAACACAATATTTTATATCGCCGAGTATTCTGATTAAATTTGGAACATATTTATCTTACGCTTTTGCACAGTGGCAATGCAAAGCTTTCAGATGGCTGGGATTTAATCAGAAATTCGTTAAATTTGCGTATTAAGTGGACATCGACCTTTCCCAGAATCAGAAAAGAATTGTAGAAAGTTTGGTGACGATAGCTGTAGTAGTGGCTGGATGTATCGTGAACAAGCAATTAAATTCACAAACAGACATTCTTCTTTATATATACAAATATATGTGTATGACTTTTATGTTTCAGAATTGAAACAGTTCTAGGTGAGACAAGCAATGCACGAGAACATTTTAAAATTTTGTTTCTTACATGAAATTCTAGGTTACCACTTTGGGTTTTTCTCCCTTTCGCAGTGGAATAGTTAACTTTGATATGATTTAATATTTTCCGACTTAACTATCTTCAGAGTTCCATAAAGAGTGACGCTTTGCATGTTCTTTCACGGAAACCATATCATAGTCTCGTCGAGTTCTCTCGAGGGAAATGTCGAATTCACTTTACATCACCAACAAACTCTGGAGACAATGCCTCCTCCATAGGAAAAAGGCGAATCTGCGCAGATTTTGACAACTCATGAGGCGCTCCTTTCCGTCCTTGCGATTGTCAACTGCAATTTCCTTCCAAAACAG
>KK120992.1:26755-63013 GCA_000611955.2 Stegodyphus mimosarum | reverse complement strand
TTGTGATAAAACCTAGAGCCATCGAATTTTGAATGACGTAATCCTACTGCGAATATGGGCATCTGGAAGCCCTAATTTTGAATTTGAAATTTGCTTTATTATCGATTTTATGTTTTGTAACATTTCAACGAATTTCTGATTAACAAACTAAATGATTTCAAAGCGAGCAATGGCAACACTGTACGAAAAAAAAAACATTTTTATCTCCAGCGCACGAAACTTACGGAAATTCTAAAGATATGTTCATTTTAAAATGATTTTGCGATATTGATTTTGAACTGAATTTTATGGTTTGAGTACGTAGTACATGATATTTAATAAAAAAAAGGTAGCACACGAAACGTTAAAAAAACGCGCCTTTGGACGTAATTTAAAATCTGAAATCTTTCAGATTTTTTTTCTTTTTTTTTTAAATATTCGTAATAGTAAAATTTTACATTTGCCGCGTTATCGTCTGCTAGTTTACTTTAACTTCATTTAAATCGAATTGCCTAAAACTGAGAACTTTCGTTTATTGTTTATGTTCACAATGTCGTTAAGCAAACAGGATGTTGGAATAATTCTGGGACTTTTACAATCCATGCAAATTAAACTTTAAAAGTTTGACAGTTTGGGTCAAGTCCCAGCTTTAAAAAATATATATAAATATAAATTTTTGCATTAATCTTCTTAGAAAGAATGTTTTTAAGTAGCTAATTTTCTCTCGTGTTACAGATTGTATAAAAAATATGCTCTTTAATATGATTTAGATTGTTTGCAGCCGATATAAGAATCGGGCCACTCGGTGGTACAGAATAAACTCTGCTAGACTGTTTTAGTTCTTTGTCACTTAGCAAAAAATCTTTTAATTAAAATATTTATCCTTTGGATTAAAAAGCTGTCTTCAGGTGAAACGCAACTGTTGTAATTGATATTTTTAAAAATTTGACAAGAATGCAAAATTTATGTAAGTGTAAAAATCGAAAAATCTTAATTTTCTTGTGTGAGTACTGAAAATGAATGTAGAAAGAAAGAGGAAAATTGGGGAGAAAAGTAAGCAAAAATTTGAAAGGGAATTTGGCTGTCAGAAATACTAAGATGTTTCTAAAAGTTGGATGCTTTTGAATGTACTTTCAGAATACTTCAAGGAATTTGGGTGTTCAAAGAGAAAACACTTGAACGTGTAACATCAGCATATACCATCAATTGAGCTTGTGAAAAAGACAAAAACGATATCATTGCAGATTAAAGTGAAGAGCGACTGGTTTTCGACTATTTGGCTGTATAAATTTAAATTACGTCATAGAACATCATATCGTATCATAAACGGAGATTCCCATGATTTCTCAGTCGAATTATTTGAAGATTCAGGGATTTATCCAGTGAAGTATATGGATGTGTATATGGATGTCATCTAAAGACGTTTTCTCTCTTGACGAAACCAGTCTTTTCTTTCATCTCATGCCTCCAAAATGCCTAGCTTCTAAAGACTGATAAATGCTCTCACCAAATACTGATTAAATGGATTGAATTGGACTATTAAGTTACGGCAAAGCTGAGCTATCTGCCTAAAAGGAGGGATGCCTTTGTGAAGAACTTGCTAAGGGAAACCAGCTCGTATGCACGTTACACATGAGAAAAACCACGAAAACGCCCATGCAACAAGCCCATACGCCCGAATACGAACCCTGGAGCGAACTACCAGTATTCAGCTACTTTGCCGCTCGGCCGTTTGTGGGCCCTTATGAAATGGAAGGAGAAAACTTTATTTAAAACGAATGTCAGAAATACCAAGATGTTCCGAAAAGTTGATGCTTTTTAATATACTTGCAGAATGCCTGAAGAAAAAAAGCCAGCCATGAAAAAGAAATATAAAATTTAGTATTTTTTTTTAATTTAAAACTTTGTTAATCGCATGATATTTGATTCTTGCGCTTTCAAAAATAAAATATTTGACTAAAATATGAATAACATTTTAAGAAATTAAACGTAGGATGATAAAATCGTGTAAAGCAATGGGCACAATGATAAAAATGCTTAAGCAAAAAAAGCAATCTATGCAAGTCATCCTAAGCTAAAATGTCGGTTTTATTTTTTTATTTATTTATTATTATTCCGCCTGCCTCACCTCTCAATGGGCACTACAGGTCAGTCATGTCATCTGGATCGTTGCACCAGCAACCTGAGTCGGTTATATATCTCTCTTATTTATATATCTTTTCTAAACAGCCCATTAAAAGACGTGTCAACTGTGCTTTACTGTATTTTCTCTTTTAATATATGCAGTTTTCAAATGTATCGTAGTCTGGGTTACAAAGTATGCTTTCGAAAGAAACGCAATTCAAATAAATAAAATCAAATTCTGGAAAATTTTTATATTAATAAATATATTTAAAATGCGCAGTACGAATAAACATCTAGAAAATTTTAAAATAATTATCTGAAGAGCAATGCAACACAAGCAATTAAAATAAAATTTTGAAAATTTAAAAATGACCTAAAATAATAACTAAAAAATATAGTATAAAGAAATTTATTTGAAAAAAATAAACGATGCACCTTTTATTTTAAACTACGTAGTTCGAATGAGTAAATAGAAAATTTTAGAACAATTCTTTGAAAGAAATCATGCAACTCAAACAATTAAAATGAAATTCGAAAAAAAAAAAATACTTAAAATAATAACACTTATAATTAAGAATATAATATAAAGGAAAATTATATGAAAGTAGGGAACGATTGTGACTTTTTTCCCGCTCATGCACGATATAAAAAGAGAAAGGAAAATAGGTTACCATATAATAAGAATTTCGCCAAGTGAACTATTCCTGGCGCAAGCTAAAAAAATGCGACAAGTTAAAATTTTGAATTTCTCCATAAATTTCGCACCAAATTTTACAAAACTTAATATCTAGGCATAATTTGAGTCGTAGAATCGAAATATGTAAAAAAATTGGTATGTTATATCAGAAAAATTCCGATTTTGTGTCAAAATACCTATGTCAGAATAGTGCGCTTTCGAGACATGAAGAACGCAATTTGAATTTCGTCAATTGGCCCAGTAAGAACGAAAAATATAGATTCCCCCACCCCACCCCTTTTTTTTCGCGTAATACTTATGCACGCAGCGTACTTGTAAGGAAGAGATCTTTAAAAACCGGAACAAAATTAAGTGTCCCAATGTTCAGAGAATCTGTTTAGGATTCTGAAACCAACAGTTTATTTATAGAAGTGATAATTATATACATAGCTTGCATAGAATTATCACGTCTCGTATACCTTGGGTAGCAAAAACTAAGCTAGACGTTAGAAGACTGTGTAAGGAATATCGTTTAATCGCTAGTAAATAAAATATAACAACGTGGCCTTCAGGCAAGTAGAACACGCTCTAAATTCACCTTCCAAAACCTATCCTTAAATACTAGCTTCTTTCTACCTCATTTGAATACGTGCGCGCTAACGAATTTACATTCTGGCAAAAAAGCGTGAGCTGAAAGCAGGAGCGATAGGAAAGGTTATTTCAAAATAAAATTAACTGTTAAGTAAACTAAATAAACCCCCACAACATATTCAAAAAATGTAATTGCTTTAAATTGGTTAAATTCGTAAAGGAGAATTGTTACAACAAAATAAAATTTAAATTAAACTGTAAATCAAGCATGGTGTATATTACAAGTTTTATTCGATAAATGAAATAAGAAAAAAAAATGCAATGTATATTGAACAGTTGAACTGCAAAAAGAATGTTACATTTTCCAAGGCGAATGAACAAAAAGGAAATCAAGCATGTACTTACAAAAATATGGGCATTAAGTATTTCGTTAATACATTTGAAGTATCTAAATTATATAAACATAAATTGATCATATTTCCAAACATATCATAGCAAGTGTACTAATACACTTCTGAAAAGAATCAGTTAACTTTATGGATAGACTTCCAGAAACTAAAATTTTTTCCCTCTTACATTATGATTTGTAAACAAATATAGTAGACTTTGAGATTTACGCTCTTATAGATTTACGCTGTAGTAAATTGTAAAAAGGTAAATTGCAAAAAGATGAAAATTAAAGATTATTCTCTGATGAATGATTTAGCACTGCTATGATAAACAACCAAATTATTCATAAAAAAAGTAAAACATAAAATAAGCACACTCTATCAGTTGTTTAAAATTTTTCAGCGCAGTTTACTAACGACTGTATTTGCGAAGTAACTTTTCCAATCTGTGCATACGAAATACGTACAATAGATAATCACAATATTATATCCACCTTTGGAAACGTCTGTCTTTCTAAATAGCAAACGAAACATACTTATCGTTATGCGTCAATCTGATAAGCTTAATTAATTGTTTCTAAAAAAGTTATGCAGATTAAAAAATATACTTTACAAACACGTAAACAGCAAAGCTGCGAGACAATTAACGTAAGTAATGCTTTTCACCAGCACAATAAAAGATAGCACACTTTAAAACACTGTTGGATGCGAGATACTGAATCTATCATGCGTGACGATTCTACCAATAATCGCTCGTAGCATTCTAACAATTGACATCATTCAATTTATATACCTAGATGAGAACTAAGAAACCTTTCCCCAGAATAATTCATCAACATATACCATCAACCAGAGAATATTTTTCGCAATATCTTCCATCGGTTTCAGCAATCTCCGAATATTGAACATCTTAATCGAATACCATTGTGAACCAAGGAGCTGGCACAGTTTACCAGCATATCAGTCATCATTTGTGTTGAACGTATCTCCCTCTGCCCTCCTTCCCCCGGTGTCTGAGTGGCAGGTGAGGACAGGAACAACTCGCTGCTGTCCATGGGATAATTATCGGTTGGGCACCAAACCTCTTCAATCATCCCGCTGGAGGAGACCACGCGGTGACCCGATGGGTTGAGCATAAATATTACCTTTCAACGGAAGCGGTTATCCTACAAGGAATAGTAGCCAGATCTATCGAAAGTCCTCATGGGGTTTATTCCAGTGAGCAGACGATGATAAGATTCGACACAGTAGAAGTAACTAATATCTAGCCTTTTAGAACGAATACGTTTAAGCGGACAAAGATGATTACAGTGTTCATTAGTTGATTTCGCATGGTATTAAATCTGAAAGAGGTCTATTCCTTTTTGTTCTGTTTCGAAGTCTCACTAAAGCATCAAATAGGATTTGAATTTCTTCAGTAGTTATGCTTGATTAAATCAGCAACTAATTTAGGAATTTATTTTGCTCTGTGTGCTAAATACTTCTTTATTAACAATTCTGAAAGTTAACTTTTAAAACCTAAATAAATTATTCAAACTTGATAAAACATCGTTTGCAATGTATAGCGTTCTGCTTACTTTTCCACTGTGATATAATCCACCCTCGATAGAACGCTACACTTGGGACTTTTTAAACAGCCAATATTCTAAAGGGAGGGTGAATTTTAAAGCGAACTTAAAATGAATTTTAAGTATTCTTTAAAAATGTCTCATTAAATTCAAAATTTTACTTAACAGAAATAAATAAATATTTTATTTACTGATATTTTTTTCTTTGTTTCCAAATAACTATTGATGCCATTTTAGTTGCACATGCAAAATTCAAAAATCAGGTCTGGGCTCTCTATTATGTAATATTATATGTTATAATCGTTCTCTGTTCCATGAAACGTAAATAGTTGAAAGACTGCGACATAAAAGTCTCTGATTCGATTATAAGCGAGGGTTCAGTTGATTTTCCGAGATTCATGCTAATAATAAAAATAAATAATAACTGCAGTGTTGCTTCTAAAACATTATAAACGGTAACTTCTCGCCAGCTTGATTGGAGGTAGCCAGGAACCCTCCATTAGGTATTTATTTGCAGTAGGAAGCACGAAAAATCAGCTATGTTTTGTCCGGGATTCGAGTTCTGGACCTTCCGACTGTTAGTCGAGTGTGCCATGAAAACATGCAGTGCAGAAGACAAGAATTCATTACATTTTCTCCCACTTAAAAAGCGGCTGGGAGGAAAACCTAGTTCAAACCAAATTCAGGTAGCAATCGTCCCATACATTTTTAGTCGAGCCCCAAATGTAGCTCTACATTTGCTGTAGAGAGAAACATAACAAAAATCAGTTATGCCTTTACCCGGATTCGATGTCAGTATAGCCGGACGTTCAATCAATTATACTCTGAAGACACACATGGGTAAAGACAGAAATTTTCTAAAAACATCTAGCTAGCAATTAAAAGTTTTTCGAAGAGGGAATGCTTGATTTTTCGGGATCTCCTGTTCGTTCCGAGTGATCTAATAACTTTTCAACACAGCTGTCGTTTGAAGTTTTTTTTTATGTTGGTAGCTTTGGTGCAACTTCTTCTTCCCTATATAGTTAAAAACATAGAAAAACATCTTTGCTTACAAACTTGGAAGTATTGTCTAAGGAATTAAATTTTCCGAAAAAATAGGTAACTCTTTATCTGATATATCTTCTTCTCCTTACTAATCTCTCTGATCTGAATCAGATCAGATCCATAACTTCATTCGCCTTCTTAACTTTCAACACAAAATGAGGTCTCTTCAGCACATCAAGACAACACAGCTAAGTATATGTTGCGCAGTAGCCTCAGTGTTTCTACATTTGGCGAAAGCTGGAAATGCTTTAGTACCACGGGAATGTCTCAAGGTCCTTAAAGGTCCTGAAGTCAACCGAGCCAGATCCGTTTGGTCCTTATTGTCACCCTTGAAACCAATAGCAGCACCAGGACCTGCACTACGATACTGTGAGTGGTTCGGTAGTTGTTTCCAAGAATTGTTAATTGATGTCTTTCTTCTCGAATATAGTTCAAAGTAGGAAAAAGGTTCATCATAAACCTGAGGACACGGACCTACATCTATACATTTTCTATTTTCCTTACGTAAGGAGAAGATGCTGTCCAACCGGGATAGTGGTTAGCAACGCTGACCGCCGAACCGAAGGGCCCGGATTCGAATCTCAGAGAAGGCATGAATGTTTGCAAATGTAAGTGTATGTGAGGCATGGAAGCACTTTAAACACGCGGCGAGGCGAAAGTCCTCTCGACAGGTTGATGATAGGGAGAGAGAAGTGGTAAACCTTCTTCCCCCCCAGGGTGTTGCCCACCAAAATTGGGGGCGGAAATCAACAAAATCGTACTCTCACTGTATGGTGCTTAAGGCTCTTGCCAACGACAGGCGCAATCTTGTGCTCCTTGCCACGGTGAATTTCGTGGGCTTATTCTGATATTACTATCAGACAAGTGAGATATGTTACAACAACAACAATAACAAAGGAGAAGATAATTCATGATAGGGGATTACTTCACATTTTATTAAAATCAATCTTGGAAATTATACATTTTCGCCAAAAATAAATAAACAAATATACTAAAAAAAGAATTAAAGGTAACTTAGAATGAAGCAGGAAAAGTTGTTATCCACATAAATAATAGCAGGGGGAATAGTCTAAGTAATATGGATGAATAATTGAGAAGCTACTGCTTTATTTGTGTATCTATTCTTTACCCTTTAAAGTTCATTTATACATTCCGCGTTTATTCTTTTTCTCTTAAAGTCCAACTTTTCATTTTCTTATGCTCTTTAATTTACAAAAATAAGGGTGCGTAATAACTAATCAACTCAGTGTCAAACACTACAGTTTTGACACACACATGCATGAGAAAAACGTATGTTTCTTTTTTCCCTCGCCCTTCTTGCGTAAGCGGTAAAAACGTTCTTGCTACAAGGTACAAACAATATATTAAAATTAATTTAAGCTTAATACAGATGAGTAGCTTTGACTGTTTGATGTCAAAATTGAAATATTTTTTCTAGAATTTAAACTAGAAAATATGAATTTTATACCTAATTATAGTCGAGTACAGTCACAATCCAAACCTTGTCAAAGCCACTAATCCTCAAAATCATTCATTCGTAGTTTTGCACTAAGTCGATAAAGAAATTTCAATTTTTAGACTGATTAAGTTGTAGGTAAAATCAACATTTTATATTACAATGTAAAATTTCGATTTGTTATTATTTTGGAAAACAGCAAAAACCGGATTCTTTGGCAAAAAAGGTTATTTTTCTTTAAACCACTATTATCTGCTGGAGAGGTTTAATGTAAAGCCCTCGAAGAAAGTTAAAAGCTCTATTCTTTAAATATTGATCTTGAACATGTACTTTCGATTGTAAAAAAATTCCCGAAATAACGTAACTAATGTTTCTGAACAGGTTCGATGCTAGGGGCGGAGGTTTCTTTAAAGAAACAAAATTTAGTTTTATATAAAGTCTATAAGCAAAAAAAGTACTGGCTTTAGCATAGGTCGCGCAGACCAGCGGTCCACCACCCCTTTTGTTTTGTGTTACGTAACTTTGTTAAGTTTAACAAATATTCTGTTTGTTGTTAAAGAGTCTCTTGTTCCCTGGATTATTTCATTTCTAAATTTAAGCATAAGAACAGTAAATAAAATGTTCATAATACTTCAAAAAGTTAAATACAAAAGGTTTCATACATTTAGTGCAAAAATCACAGACTTTGTTAACTAGTAGTTTCATCAGGCCAGGTAATAAAATTAATAAGGAATTTCTTTTACCCAGTACGAGTACATTATCCTGATTAAGCAAACTCTTTCGATTTGTAATTTTTCCACAAGCTCGGTGAAAATCTGTTCAGTATCGCTTAATATGTATTTAATAATACCTTATAATATAAAAATGCATAAGAGATATATATATAGAGAAAGAGAGAGTTATAGAGGAAATAAGTCCTTTTGAAATTGAAGGACTATTGTTTTCGTTTTGCGATTTTGCGTTGAATCACTCTGAATATCCGTTTCACTTTTGAAACAGTTGCCACCAAATATTATCTCGCCCTGTATTATATTTGAAGAAATTAAATAATGAAGAATCCGTGTAAATGTATACATGTTTCTCGCATTGTGATAAAACAACCGTACCTAGAGCCATCGAATTTTCAATGACGTAATCCTACTGCGAATATGGACATCTGGAAGTTTGGAATTTGTTTTACTATTGATTTCTTATTTTTTAAAACTTTAACGAATTTTTGATTAACAAACTCGAGGATTTCAAAGCGAGTAATGGCAACGTTGTACAGAAAAAACATTTTTATCTCCAGCAAGTGAGATTGTGTATCGGAAATTCTAAAGATATGCTCAATTTAAAATTATTTTGTCACACTGCTCTTGAACTAAATTTTATGGTTGAAGTGCAAAGAACATGATATTTAATAAATAAAGGTAATACACAAAATGTTAAAAAAATGCCCCTTTGGATGTAATTTAAAATCTGAAACCTTTCAGATTTTGTTTAATTTTTTTTTTCTTACATATAAAATTAATATGTATCTAAAATTACATAAAAGCCTTGTTCATCATGACAGGCTACACCTAAATCATTAACTATTACGCTTTAGAACTGCAGAAGCAGTAGGAATACCATCCATTTCATTTAAAATAAATGTAATGCAAGTCCGAATAATAACTCTTTAAACAAATATACAAATAACACCGAAAATAGTAAAATCTGTATTCTGTGCCAATCCAGCTGTTCGTTCTAAAACAGTGTTTAGACGAGTAAATAAAATTAATAATTAAAACAAACATCGTGCCAAAAAATTAAAAACACGTATAAATTAAGTAAATAAACTAAATAAGAACCAATGAGAAAATACGTCATTAGTTCTTGGTTAGTTTACTTACCTTAATTTATACTTGTTTTTAATTTTTTTGCACAATATTTGTTTCAGTTATTAATTTTATTTACTCGTCCATACACTTGTGTTAGGACGAATAACATGACTGATATAAAATACAGATTTTACAATTTTTAGTACTGTTTGTGTATTTGCTTAAAGAGTTACTCTGTTTGACTAGATTTGTATTAGATTTATTTTAAATCAAATGGATGGTGTTGACACTGCTTCTGCAATTCTAGAGGGTTATGGTTTAAGCTTTGTTTTTGGACTGACTAAGATAAAAACTCTTTTTTAGTTTATTGACTTTGTAAATTTAGTAAATTTACGGTTATTAACAGTTCAGAAACAGGCTGATCCATTTATTTATTTCGACGATGATGTACCAGAAAATGTAAATTCTTCTGTAATTTTAATTTTTAATTTTTCATACCATTGTTTTTGCATTTTTTACTGTTACTGAATTTCGAAACAGGACACATTTTCTTAATTGTTTTCAGTGGTTTAATTTTTTGCAAACTGGTTTATACATCGCCTTCTTCCTCTCTTTAGTCCAGGTTGAATTTATATTGGCTTTAAATTTTGGATTTAATTTATTAATATAAAGTATTTCTCCCGCCTTCCTAGAAGGCCTTCGTGGTGTAGTGATCAGCACGCTCGGCGCGTATTCAAGAGGTCTGTGGTTCGAGTCTCGGCGAGGGCTTTGCTCATTTTTCCCATCTCCTACTACAAAATATTCTGATGATGCTACAGTGGCGCCCGAACTAAACAGAATGTGGTGGATAATGGTTCTCCACCACCAGGATTTGGCGATTCAGTCAGCTAATCCCCAGTCTCCCTTTAAAAGGGGGTTATATAACGTATTTCTCCCGCCTTCTTCGCATGCCTTCGTGGTGTAGTGGTTTGCATGCTCGACGCGTAACCGAGAGGTCCGTGGTTCGATTCCCGACGAAGGCGTTGCTCATTTTTCATCTCTCCTGCTTTCAAAAATACCTAATATCCCTACAATATATATGTTTGTGTGTGTGCGTAACGAGATTAATATAGGAAGTACAACCAGTGGGCATCTATTTACAATACCCTGTGCAATATTTCATTCCCATTCAAAACATTACAGTACATATATAAAAGAAGAGCTCTTTTTTTCAGCCTTCAATCATGTAAGAAATATAGTCCAGTAATGATAAGATGTTGTCAGATAATCCTATGCAGAAAGTGAGTCCCTCTGCCTTTTACCAGTCAACTGGACAAGTTCTCAACATTTGTTACTATTGACAAAACATTTTTACTTGGACACATTTTCATACTTCTAAACACCCATTAGGATGTGTCTTCATGCAAATTTTATTTGAAATTAATACACAACAGCCTTAATATTACTCCAGAACATATTCCCAAATATATGCTAAACATATTATATCATATGGCTCGAACTCAGAAGGTACAACTTAAATTTGGCTTCAAGGGCACAGAAGGTTGTCGCTGTATTATACTTATAGTGTATGCTATGTGCAGATAACGAGCATATTCTTCGATTCATCGAACGTTTTTTGAGATAACATCGAAATCTATACTGAATAAGCATGCTCATTTCAACAGAACTAACTTGCATGTTCTAAATATTTAAATTTTAGGTATTTTTTTTTGCCTTCTTGCCTCTTTTTATATTGCAGCTTCTGCATAATATTGAATAATTATATTCATCATTAAAACAATTCTAGTTTCATTATACACCAATTAAAATGTAATCATGTAATTTTTATGATCTCTGAATTGCAAGTCAGTCAAGTTTAAATTTATTGCCTAAGTCATAAAAAGGAGTTTAGATATTGCTCGTTGTAAAATCTTACGAAGTCACAACTCTACTGGCTTATTATATTTTTTGAACAAAAAGTACTACGAGTTTTTTTAAATAATTATTTTTTTTAAATATTAAAATCGCGTTTTATAAAGCCGCATATACAATAATAATACACATCATAACTGCTAGAAACACACACGCAAAAAAAGATTATAAAATTATACTTCTTTAAACTCAATTTTTTTCATATACACTATTAACCTCTTATTCCATATTCATTTCACCACCATGTAAATAAGAAGCTGGTCATACGGTACCTTAGCACAATGTAAAATTAAACTGTAATATATTGCGATTTAAGCAAAACATAGAGAGAAAAATTGAATGAATGATCTCATTAAACAGACTCTCACATACATATAATTTTTATAAGGAGTTAACTTCATATTATGTTTAATAAAACTGTATAAACGATTGTTTTACAATACTGTTGTTATAGAGGTTAGGTTAGGTTATTCAGTTATGGCAAAGCACACGAGGGCTATCTGCCTAAAAGGAGGGATGCCTTCGTGGAGGACTTTCTAAGAGAAACTGGCTCGTATACACGTTACACATGGGGAAAACCACGAAAACGCCCATGCAGCCAGCCCGTTCGCGGGATTCGAACCTCAGACCGAACTACCAGTGTTCAGCGTCTTTACCGCTCGGCCGCTGGTGGGCCCTGTTGTTATAGAGAAGGTTCGCCAAAAACGTTTTGTTTGAAATGTTAACTGCGCATAATTCGTAAAATTTGATAAATCTGCTTGAGGAAATAAGAATTTATTTACCTAGAAGTTCAACATTTTAACTCGCTGATCGATACGGGGGTTTGCTGCAAAAGCTCAGATTTCTTGTACTTGCCACGAGAAGCGGCATTTTCTTGACTTTAATGCCACAATACCCCTAGCAATTTATACCATGAGTTATGTATAAAATGGTGCCTTAATTTCTTGGACACATTTCAAGAAGCAAGTGTACGTACTTTGAAAAAGGTGTCGCAAATATATTTTATGCCGTATATATACGGCAAGACACACATATAAATACTTTAAAAAAAAAGTCACAAAAACTATTCTATGCCGTATAGATAAGACCTCGCTGGTCTTAATTTCAGATCAATTAAGAGTTAACATTTTATGTTATTTTAATGCCAGCGTACTTTTGATTATGATATTTATTTCAGTGAAATAGTTTTCCTCCTTCTTATATTTAGATTTTGCAAAGAAATCGATTTATATTTATCAAAGACATCTCATGAAAGATATTTATTCACAATAGAAGATTTATTATTTTAAATTTTTCCCCATAATAATCTTCTGATCTAAATCAAGATATATGTTTCTTCATTTAAAACTTAAATGATTTCCATTTTCATCCATTCTTCTTTTGTTCTCATATTTAAAAAAAAGATGCATTTCTCAGAAATTATTGTAACTTAAATGCTAATAATCGTAAGTTAAACGTAAATTGTCTGACGTAGGAAACAAGCGAACGTTTCCTTATGTCTGTGTTTTATAGAAGACTTTAGAAATAATATGATTATCATGTTAAAATTCTCAATTTATTATCTTCTTTCTAACCTGCTTCGTACTAACAATGTCATGTATCACTTATAATGTAGTTAATTAGTAACGCAATAATAGCATAATTTTAATATTCCAAAACTGACACTGTTTTATAGCTCTAGTTTGAATTATTAATTTTAATCCCTATTAAAATTCCTTGCGTATTTCTAAATCCAATTGAAGTAAACAAACACGTAAAACATTCGCTTCATAAATTCAGGATTATGGGAAAAAGTAATTATAATTACTTACTCCTTGGTTCACGTGGACCATCAACTGTCACTTTAATAGCTTTGACATACGTGGCTATTTGAGGAGGGCTTGTGCTCAATGTGATGGTCAGAGTAAAACTTTTACCTACAGGAAGACAAAAAAAAAAAGAAGGCGTTTTATTTCTCATAAGAAATTAAAACTTATTTTTACTTGCTAAGAACAACATTTTATGAAAAGAACTCATAAATGTTCCTTAGTTAAATACCAATCACCCAGCTATAGCAAATGCCAAAAAAGTTTTTACCTTTGGGTATTTCACAGAACTTTCTTCCTATACACTACTCCGGAAAAAATAGCAAATTAAAAAATCTAATGTATACACCATACGACTTCTTTGTACGGAATATTAAATTATACGCATTTTTTCTTGCATTTTATTTAAACTTATTGGATTGAATTAAGTCTACTTCTTTAATAGCACATAAACCACAACAGAATAAATGCACCCTTTAAATTTTACTATATTTGTTTACCATAGCGACGTTCTGGCGCTAGGTTCATTTAACAGCGTTACATCTCATTCATTTTTTAACTCAGAAAGCATAAAAATTATATCATCTGAAGAATTATCTGATCGTTGCCGCATTTTCTGTTCAAATATTATAATAAATCTAAAATGATGTATAAAAGAAATTAAACAAACAAACAAAAAGGAAGGAAACAGTTTTTCACAAACATTTCAGCATTTCTTATTCAATTAATTCAGTTCTCACTTAGCGACAAGGCACAAATACATAAAAATTCAAAATATCTACATAAAAATTACGAAATAAATCTTAAAACACTTATTTCCTCGAAAAATTCCAGAATGAATTAAGCATGATTTAATTCTCAATAATAAAAGAACGCAGTATCTTTGTTGTTGCGAATCTTAGTTTCTCTAGCTTGGCAACAAATCCACTATTATGTTAAGTTTCAAATGTAAATAAATATAGCTGCTATGGTAAAAATAATTAGGCTTAGCCGCACTTAAACAAATTTAAATTGTTGATAATTCTACAAAATTGCATGCAGATTTACTAAAGGATGAAAACCTTAACCGGAAGATAACAACATAATTCAATCATTCTTAAAGAAAAAAATTCGCAATTTACCAACATATAAGAATAAAAAAACTGAGCTCATTGAACCGAGTAACAGAGTGGCTATATATATATATATATATGTTACATGTTATAACAGTCCTATATACAAAATTTCAGCGTTCTGAGGCAACTCGTTTTTGAGTTATGCGAAATACATGCATGCATGCATACGTACGTACATACACCATGAAAAAAATCTCTTTTGAATCTATTTTGAAATCAGTTTTATAATTCGTTTGGGAAAATAGAGTCCTTTGTTCTGTCCTTACGTAGAAACGTCCCTCAAAAACATCGTTAAATTGCACTCGATAGCGGTAAAAATGGATATTTTCGTTGAAATATGATACCTGAAATTTTTTGTGCTTACAATACTTCATACAAAGAAATAAAATGTATCCAAACTGAATTATGATTATCATGACGCAATGGTGAACAAACCGCCCGAAAGAGAAATGTACTTCTAAATAGACTTAGCAGTGTTGTATCCGACTCAAAGGCATAAATGTTACAGTTTCCGGCAGTTTGATATGAAATATTTTTCATTTTGTCCAGTTTTTGAGAATATTGCGGACTTTTGCATATTAGTGTATTGTGATTGCATTTAAAACATTTAATTATATTTCGTGTAAATCATCTTATATCAAGCTCATTTATGTGAGATCCTCTTATATGACACCCTTCTTTGCAATTTCTTCTTTCTAATAAAACTTAAAGAATGCAGCTCTATCTTATATTCGAGTCTACATGCTAATTTGTTTAAGTATTTAATAACATCAGTTCATATTCGCTGTTATTATATTATATAGTAAACAACTATCAAATTCAGCAATTGCATTTACAGGGATTAAAACATGAGAAGGAAATATTCCTAAAGAGAAATGCCTTCTTGGAAGATTTTACAAAGGAAACTGGCTGATATTCAAGTTGCACACGGCTTAAAACACCGACACACTATACTGACAGCCAATTAAATGAACGCTGAGCCAAGAATGAATTAATACTGTTCAGCGGTTTCATCCGCTTGGCTATTTCTAAAGACTGAGTAAGTGAATTTCTGAAGACTATTTAGGTGATTTTTTAAAATCGCATTTCGTCTCAGATGTGTTTCAATCACGAACTGAAAATATGAATATTGAAACGATTGCTGATGTTCCATATATTGTACTTTGTTAGAGCTACATGTTTTTAAAATTACATTTTCAAAACAACGTTTGTGACTGGCGATGACTAGCGTTTTCCAAGTACAACTGTTATGCAAAGACGAATCATTCAGTGGTTAGAAAGAAAAATGGCATATGCAGTTGGATATCATGATATTTTGATTAACGTATACAATAACCATTAACAATAATCATTACTCTGTATAATTTTTTTTTGTCCACTTCTATCAATTTCCCCATTTTTCATTTCAACTTCAGTATACATTCTCCAACATATCTTTCTTTCGATTATCTTCTCTCCAAATTTGGTGATTTCAATTCACTCATACTCAATATTACCTCGATTCGTAGGATTCTAAGGGGAGATGTAATAATACCAACAGATAATTTACCATTTAATATATTCAGCTTTTATTGAAATGTTCAGGCGATTATTTTACATTACTACGAACATTAAACGCTCAGATGAATAATTTAACAAAATATGTGATATACGAAAATATTTGCATACTATCTCATTTTCGAATAGTTTAGAATATATTCTCAATAACGTAATATTTCAGATTGAAGAGATCTAAGAACGAAGTTTAAAACTGAAAAGTTTGATTTGCTCGTACGAGAGCTCGTGCAGTTGTTATAGTTGCAAGCTGTTATTTAGACTCGTACTAAACATCAAACAAAATGAAATAAATGAGATATAAATAAATGACTGAATGAATAAAACTACTAAAGCCTAACCCATGTACTACAGATAACATCGTTTAAAATGTTTGTTATCATTAATAACAATGTTAAAATATCATTAAATTAAGCCAGCAGGAAATTTTAAATAGTACACGGACAGAGCGCATAGCGGCAAATTCTACGCTTACCTGTAGGTACTAAGCTTGGATTTAAACGGTAGCAATGAAAATTTTTGATGCTTAAACATATTAATGAACATTTTGCCAAATTATTTATTTATATGATCACTGACACCTATAACAATCGGAATCAAATACGACACACAGCCGTACTTAAAATTAAGTATTTATTCACCAAATGTTGGATACACATTTCAATAACATAGCGTACCTGTTAGCAGAAATTGTAATTCTGGTGACATACAACTTCATTTCAAATCATTAAAAACCGTAAATTCTGTCTGATTGCTAGTTGCATAAGTAAGCTCAAATTAGACAAATGCCTATTAGTTTAGCTCTTTAGTGAACTGCATGTGCTTCATAAACAGCGTTATTGACATATTTTCGTTAAGGATGAATGTTTATCACCTCGTGCTTTGCGATGCTTCGCAAAACGATATTTAGTCAATTGTTATTATAAGATCAGAAAATGAGGACAGATTTCTCTCGTAAGGCAGAATCTTTTCAGTTCGAATTTATAACTCAGATTATAAACGTTCGCTACTCTTAATCGAACAAGTTGTATCATTTAAAAATTCAGTTGGCTATAACGTTGTCAAGTAATTTCGATGCAGCGTATTCATAATCGAATTTTTAACCCTTCCTAATAAGCAGTAATACTATCATAAACATAGACTAACATGCCCAATATTTTATAATTGTTTTAACGATGAGAAATGCATGTTTTGTAGAAAGATCCAATACCATTAAAAAACCAGTAAAAAGAAGTAGCAGCAATTCTATAACATTACCCGCGGGGCTATGTAAGCATTCATGTTTCAAAAAGATAAAAAAGAACTATCTCGAGGGTACGCAAAAAATATTGAGCGACTTTGCATTTATGGATGCGCTGGGATCTAAAATAGAAAGATTTGTATATATGAAAAGAAATGACGAAAGAGAGCCGTGCATGAACAAGACACGTCTTTGAAAAATGCTAAATTCTACATCGCCAGAAAAACAAAATTGCAAAAACGACTGAACGCGGTCATTATTTCGAACCCCCTGGGATGTGGAGAAACTAGTTTTTAAAACAAAATGCGCATACATGCGTTTGCAGGATGTACAACGTATTGTGTTCCCTGCAAATTAATGAAATAAGCAAAAGCGAAATGTTTTCAAAATAATAATTTCTTCGATACACGAGACCATGTCATTTAAAAACTTATTAGCACTGGAATATATAAACATAAAAAAAATATTTATTCCAAAATCAGAAATATTAGCATAATGAGAAAGTTAAAGTCGAAAATGAGGAAGTCGCTATAAAAAAAGGTAAAGCTAATTAAGATAGAAACAAGAAGATTCCTCCTTTTGAACTAAATTTGGGGCTAATTATTCACATTCGCGACAATTTTATTAAAAAGTGGTAATATACCAAGGCTCTCGAATATGAATATTCACTTTTTCAATGAGTTTTTTCAACTCCCAAAGAAATTGACTCGGGACCGAAAAAAGGGAGATTTAGAATTTCCATCGTAAAAGGAAAACTAGTTTTCTCATCGCCAGTTGAAAATAACAATTTTTTTATCTGTCCCTGACGCATTCGTTTTTATGAATATTCAAAATAACGAGGACGAAATTTAAATCGTAAATGCTACCAAAGCAGGACGATATAATTAATGAAAAGTGTGAACAGCCGACGCCTGCATTAAGGTTTTTAATTCACATCCTTAATGGATTTGGCTGAATTTTATCCGAGTAAATCTCGGTTACAAGTGCGTTGTTTAAAATGGCTGAAGACAGATAGTAAAAGAACCGTAAATGTGCAGTTTTGTGGAAGTGTGCGCATTGAAAACAGTACAAACAGGCGCTGCAATGTTATTTTTAAAATTAAAATGCTCTTCGTCTTTTCTGTTACACTTATTAACAGCCAAATTATTGACATTTTTATCAGCATCTGATGTGAATGGTCAACGAAGAGAATTTTTTTATCATCATCAATGGAACTTAATTATTCTTAACTAGCGGATGTACCCAATGGCAGTTAAGTTAGATTGAGAGTAATGCCCCTAGCAACAGAGAGAACGGTACTGCTGTAATCCTTCTCTAATAACGATGCCAAAAATACGATTCATAGTCATACATTTTTCAGTCTCATGCAATATGGAACCCACATAAAAAATTTCGATAGATAAAAAGCTATTTCTTTCAGCTAATTCTTTCTCATTATATCAATAACAACGGCACGCAGTTTTTAATGATTTTCGTCTTTCTAATCATACGGTCGTAAAAGCTCAAGTTCCATCCAATATTTCGCCTATATTCAATTTTAGTCGATTAAATGTGGCAAAAAAATTTATCATAATCGATCAGAAATCAATAACGCGAACAAACAAAAACACACAAACATATATTCTTCTTTATATATTAAAAAATGTGTAGATTTTGTAAAATATACAGATTTTTAATTAACAAACTCTACGATTTGAAAGCGAGCAGTAGAAACACTTTTCGAAGTAAAGCATTTTTATCTCCAACCTCGCGAAACTGTTGTCACTTGGAAAAATGAGTGCGAAAATTTAGCGCATTGGAGTTTTTAATTAATATTTCGTCTGATTAAAGTCGTACAAGATGGGAATAGCCGAAATGGCTTCCCACAGATTTTCGGAATCGAGAATAATGTAATTAATGTTTGGCAATGCTATTTTTATTTCATCGTAAAAGTTAGAAATTTTTTATTAACAAACTCTAGCATTTGAAAGCGAGCAGTGGGAACAACTTTCGAAATAAAGCAGATTTTCATCTCCAGCTTGCGAGACTGTTGCCGCTCGGAAAAATGAGGGCGAAAATTACCGTTTTTCCGAGTTTTAATTAATATTGAATTAAATTAATTTTTCCGAGTTAAATTAATATTTCTGATTTTATCTTTTTTCTTTTTTTTAAAGAGGGGGATGTCGACTTTTTCCAGGACCCAGAAAAGAATTGTAGAATGTTTGGCGATGATAGCTATAGTACTAACTGCGTTATTAGAGGACAGAGACTTTCTTCTTTATATATATGGATTTAGCATTTATTTTTTCCTTTGGACTCAGAAATTATTTTAATATTTTCTGAAACAAGAACTTTCTGAACATCATCATTGTTCATGCAAGGATACTGGAATCATTAGAATAAAAATTTTAGCAAACCCATTCGAAATTCAGAGTTCAGCAACATCTAAATACTACCTTAGTTCTCACTAAAGGAAAGGATATGGAGGAGGACATAATAAAATAAAAAGGACATGCAACAGAATATGTATTAAGGATTCTGCATCACTATCGTGAGGCAACACAACTCGCAAACTTCGTTCGAAAGTTCGACCACCTCTGAAATTTCGTTTGGACGTAACTGTATAAAGACATAATTTGTTTGCGTTACGAAAACTTGAGGTTCTTGGCCTTTGACCAGAATGATGAGTTACGATTTTAAGGTCAAATAGCATATCTATACTTGTTGATTCTAAACCAAGATATTAAATTTAGTTTAAGTTTTACAGTAATTAATTCAATTTACGAAGCTATAATGTCTAACTCTTCCACACTCTGGTATAATTAATTACCTTTCCACAATCTTTTAGAAGAATTATCATCTAATTCATAATACTTTTCAGATACACTAGAATTTTTTAATTTAGACACAAAACGTATCTAGTAAATAAATAGTACAGACTTATTTAGGTTATTTTTCATTCACAGAGTGTGCAACTTAAAAACTCCTGATGAAATTTTAATTTTTTTTAAACTTTTTATTACGAAACCTATTCTTCCACTAAATTATTCATAGTAGTATCATTAGCATACCATTCTTCCGTTTATTTGTTATAAAACTACTCAGATTTCGAATCGTTTTATTTATTCAAAATCGTTTTTCAACCATTAAGAAACCTGTTTCAAACTTTAATTCTTGGGAAATTTATAAGCCGCTGGAATGTGACATACATCGATCAAATTAAACTGGTTTTGAAATTTCGGATTAAAGAACACGAATCTTATATCAGAAAAGGAAAAACAGACTTCCAGAGTTAATTATTAATTGTCCTCTAAATACTCTTTTAAATTTAGATCTAATAAAATTGTTTAAATGACTTGTGCTGTTGACGTATTAAATTTCCTTGGCGTCTTTCATAGTTACAAATCTATTAGGTTTGTTTAACGTTTCATTTAGAATCAAGTTCTGCAAACTGCCATAATTCATAATGTTTCATTTCTTTAATTTCCTTTTTACTCGAGAGGCCCAACAGCGGTCGCGCGGTAAAGTCGCTGAATAGTGGTAGTTCGGTCCGAGGTTCGAGTCCCGCGAACGGGCTGGCTGAATGGGCGTTTTCGTGGTTTTCCACATACACTGGTGTGCAAAAATTAAGGACGAGACGGTTTTTTCAATATAACTTTGTACAAAAGCTTTCCAAATCAACACATTTAATACCGTAAGATCCCCAATACGTAAGGACATGAGTAATGTAAGCAACACTTACTAAAAGAGAAATCAGAGGGATAAAAAGAAGCTTTATTGAAAAAGTAGCATGGAGCGCAATGCGACTGAAGGCCGAAACATCCCTGTGATGGGTGTCCAGCAAGAAACATCCGGTCTTAATAGGGGATAGGATCTCCCCTGACTGCTAGGCAGGTTTCACATCATTTGTGCATGCTGGATATGTGGTTGTTAATGAGCTGTTGAGACACTGCTGCTCGTTCCTCTTGTAGCACCAATCGCAGTTTCGGAATCGTTACTGGCGATAAGTTACGTGCTGCCACGGGTCTCCCTAGTAAGTTCCGTACATGCTTGACGGGATTTAGATCCAGAGACCTTGCCGACCAATCCATGTGTTCAATATCTTCACTCTCCAACAGCTCTTCGACAGTAACTGTGCGATGAGGTGGAGCGTTGTCGTCCATGAAGAGGAACTGAGGACCCATAGCCCTTGTGAAAAGACGCATGTAAGGAAGAAGAACCTCGTTACAATAGCAGTCCCAGGTGACGAACCTCCTTGGGAGATATGAAGGTCGGTCCGGCTACCAAGCATTATGTCTGCTCGAACGAGAACTCCGCGACCTCCAAAACAGTCCCTTTTGATGATGTTGAAGGGGTTATTGCGTGTTCCCCGCTCTGTCCAGATGTGTATGTGTCTAGAATCGCAACTCAGACTAAATCTGCTCTCATCTGTAAAGAGTACTCGTCCCCATTCATTGTCTCTCCAATTCCGGTGTTCCCGGCACCACAGAGAACGCCTTCTCCGATGGGCAGGCGTTAGAGGTACACATCGTACACAAACAGACCACCACCGTGCAGTCTTCTGGCCACGGTAAAACGGGATATCGGTCGTCCAGTCGCCTGTGTCGTGTGTCTAGCGATTTCTCCCGCTGTCTGCCGCCTGTTTCTTCTGGCCTGTAAGGCAATATACCGGTCATCTGCGGGTGTGGTTCCTCGTGGACGACCACTACTAAACCCCCGGATAGCTGTTCCTGTAGTTTGAAATTGTCTCCAAAGTCCTGAAATGATGCTGTGAGCAATTACGAACTCTGCAGCCACACTTGTCACACTGCGGCCTTCCTCCAACTTCCCAACGATTCGACCTCGGGTAAAAGCATCCAGATGTCGTCTAACAGATTGATTATTCGCCATTTCTCGCTGAGGCAGCAACTCGGTGTGATTTTTAACTGCTATACGGCGTGCAATCTCTTTGCCAGAAATACTGATCTTACACCGACAACATGCTTTATACTACTCAGACACTCCCCCATTACGTCTACCTGCATATCTGCGCATGTGCTACCGTACATCACCTTACTTAATCTCCTGCTTAGTCTTTCTGTCCGCTCTGCCTCTTCGTTCAGCTGATATGCTAATTTTTCGACTTCGTCCTTAATTTTTGCACACCAGTGTATGTAACGTGTAGACGGGTAAATTTTCCTTTGAAAGTGTTCGACGCAGGCATCCCTCCACTTACGCAGATAGTCCTCGAGACTTTGCCATAATCACATGAACCAAACTAAACCTTTTTAGAGGCGGTGCTAAAATTATTGCGTCCTTTCCATTATTACATTTTTCAATTTTATTTCGTGTATTTGAATATTGCATTTGCGACTTGTAACGCTTCATACTTTTACTCCTTGAAGAAAAGGGGCAGAGTATTTCATCAAATTGCATTTTGAGTTAACTTAAATGTAATATTTGTCTTATGCTCACTACTGCACAAAATACAGGAAAATAATATGAATGCAATCAAAGATGTCCTTTAAAATCAAAATATTCAAGCTTAATCCGAAAATATAAACAACCATAGAAAAGCTACATCATCAACAAAACTAAACAAATTTATCTTTTACTTTTTTACTACGCTTCGTCTTTAAAAAGTAGCGTTCCTACTAAATCCATAACAAGAGGGTTATTAAATACTATAATAATAACCATAATAGCACTTAATATCCTCAAAACTGTCTTTAACCGCTTCACTGATCATACATAGGATTAAACTGCCTTTCCGTTCGACCAGTAATTGGGTTTGATCTTATCACTTTGCCACATGAAACTAAGGATATATGACCAAGATGATATTCCCATCTTTTATGTGCCTTCTGTGTTTGACAAAGATTTAGGCGAAGACCTTAACAACAAAGCACTCAAATCATTGCAAAGATTTACATTAAATTTCATAATGTTTTGCAAACGTTTTCAAATATTTGATAATGTTTTCAATATTTTCAGCACAACAGAAAACAGTTTTTCCTCAAACAAGCTGTCTCATGTGTATTTAAACTTTTCTGAGAGATCTTTTCTATACAATCAATAATTACACGAAATACACTCACGTTTGTGAAAATTGCAACACCATGAAGGACTTACGCGAGTGAGCTGAAATTTTCAGGAAATGCAAAGTAGCGCATGATATGCAAATGATTAGAATTGCAAATCCGTAGCGCATGCCTATGCTGAGCAGCGCCCTCTGAACGGCTGATGGATTCGAATAAATAGACGGCTGTAGCGAGGCGTGTATGGTTATCGGTGGTTATCTGCTAGTGGTAAACGTTAACTCAATCTGTACTTATGCCTCGTCGACGAAAGAGAGCGAGATTTGAACAACTTACAGAGTTTGAACGAGGGAGAATCATCGGCCTTCGTGAAGCTGGATTGTCGTATCGTGCAGTAGCCTCTCGTGTGCAGCGTAACAGCAGCACAGTGATGCGCGTTTGGAAGCAGTGGACGAACGAGTGTCGGACAACTCGGAAATCCGGGAGTGGACCCCGAAATGTGACGTCAGCTCGCGATGATAGACACCTGGTCCGCATGGCGCGGACGGACCGTACAGCTTCCTCTAGACAATTGGCAGCACTGTGGTCAATAGCTACAGGTGTTTCATTGTGTGCTTCATCAATTCGTAGACGTCTGCTGCAGTGTGGACTGCGCGCACGGACTCCTTTATACAGGATCCCCCTAACGCACGACCATCGCCGCCTGCGGCTACAATGGGCCAATCAGCATAGAGACTGGCGTGCTGATTGGCAGCATGTCGTGTTTTCTGACGAATCCCGCTTTAATTTGTGGTACCATGATGGCCGCATTCGTGTCAGACGCTATGCCGGTGAACGCCACCTTCCGGAGTGCATTATCGAACGCCACAGTGGACGAACACCCGGAGTTATGGTCTGGGGCGCCATAGCATATCATAGACGATCTCAATTGCTACGAATTGTGGGCAATCTGAACAGCAACCGGTATATCCGTGAAGTTCTACAGCCCGAAGCTGTTCCCTTCCTTCAAAGCTTGCCAGGCGCTGTATTTCAACAGGACAATGCCCGCCCTCATACTGCTCGGATTGTTAAATCCTTCTTTGCAGCGCAGCAGGTACAGCTTCTTCCTTGGCCTGCGTGTTCCCCGGATATGTCGCCAATTGAACATGTGTGGGATGTCATTGGTCGGCGTCTTGCTCGTGATCCTCGTCCTGTTGCGTCTGCAGACGAACTTTGGGTACGCGTACAAACGATATGGAATGCTCTTCCTCAGTCAGACATTCAAACTTTGTTTGACTCCATGCCACGTCGTGTAGCAGCACTTATTGCGGCGCGTGGTGGCCACACAAAATACTGATTCTGATCTCTTGTTCTTGTTTGTTTGCTTTGAACATTTAATCATTTATTTGTACCACTACCACTCAACTGTGTATTAAATTGCATTCAATTATGACGATTCCTTCTTGGTGTTGCAATTTTCACAAACGTGAGTGTATACACATTTAGGTACAGAGTATTTCATATTGCTAATACAGATTTTAAAGGTAAGTGCGGTTTACGCCAAGAAATTATATTTGTATAGGAACTTATGTACAGAAGCAACCCCCGGAGTGTTGGGCGTTGTTTGGGAGCAAATTATTTCTTCTCTATGATCAGCCGATATAGGCTCCACTCATTTCTCCACTGCACTTCAAGAACCTCGTCTCAGAAACACTAGTTGAATTTGACGCCGAACTCCTCGTAGAGGAAGCTATATATCCCCATGACAAACTTCGCAATTTTTGAGCATGTGCGCCAATAAATCTATCAGTGTTTTTATTTCTAATGGCAGATTAAAAGGACAGAGAAAGCAAAGATGAAAGAGAACAGCAAACCTAAAAAAAAGAGTCTATAGTATAATATATAAATCTATTTTGTGTCTCGCCTCGCAATATCTCAATAGCATAATAATAGTAGGAATATAAATAAGCTCAATTAGCAGTATAAATAACCATACTGCTATTGATAGCAGTATAAATAACTATTTATGTTTTAACCAGGTCACTTTTTTTTCCTTTTCTTGATATTTATCGAATAACAAGAGATGTAACGTAGACTATGAGCATTAAAAAACAAAATCACATTAGACTTATTTATTAAAAATATATTTTTAGTACACTCGTCAGGTTATTCTGAAGCAGGAGACATGAAAAATATGCGATACCCTCAATGCCCTCGCCGGGACTCGATTTCCTTTGGTTTGGTAGAATATGGCAAAGTACTCAAGGGCCATCTGCCTAAGGAGAGGGATACCTTCGTGGAGGACTTTCTAAGGGAAACTGGCTCGTACACACAGTACACGTGGGAAAAGCCACAAAAGCGCCCATGCAGCCAGCCCGTTCGTCTGGAATTGAACCCAGGTCAGAACTACCAGTGTTTAGTGATTTTACCACTCGGCCGCCGGAACTCGGACCCTCTACTTCTCGAACACGCATCAAGTATGCTTCCAATTACACCACGAAGCATGTGGAAACAAGGGATAAATACCTTATATACTCTCTCTTTTAAAAAGTGAAAGGATATAGAGGACTCAATCGCCAAATAATCCTGGTGGTGACAAATTATCGTCCACCACATTTTAGTTCAGGCGTCACTTGTGAAATCATTAGATGTTTTATTAAAAAAAAGTCAGGAGACTTGAAAAAATATGCAAGCCCTCGCCGGGACATGAACCCTGTAAATCTCGAATGCGAGTCGAGTATGCTTCCAATTACACCACGGATGCATGCGGAAATGGGGAAGGAAATAAATACCTTACAGATTTATTAAGTATTTCAAAATAACTGCACAAAATAAATAAATAAATAAATATAAATGTAAATAAATAAAAAGTAAAAAAAGAAAAGAAAAACAAATTCTTAGTAAAGGAAGATTTAGTAAAAATACTACATAATTAACGTACTTAAAAATTAGCGTCACAACTCTTTGATTACAATGAAATACAATTAATTTTCTTAACTAATATTAACTAAAATGCGATCCAGACCCCTTTGGCCATTTATCGGCACTTTTTACATTTTTTACACGGCATTAATCTTGACTAATAACTGTAAACACATGTCGTAAAATTTGATTGAACGTAATTTATGAAATAGAACTTCAATAGTTTTGCATAAAGCTAAGCATTCTGACATTTAGCTACCTACGTAACTTAAATGTAAAACGAAGCACAGCACTGGAAAAGGGAAAACGTGTCAAGCTTTCAGTAATTTAACTTTTCTCAGTGAGCCAAATTAATAACGCAAATAAATATTAATACTCCTTTTCCATCAAATATTAACAACGGCGTAAATAGGAATATGCGAGGTACGCATAGGAGCCGGAAAGTTCATGGAAGCCTTTAGACTTTCTACAAAACTAAACTTTAAACTTTAAACTAAATTTTAAAAAAAAATGAAAGGTTTCAGATTTTAACGGTCGCACAGAGGGGTTTGTTAAGGTATTTTACTCTCTTGCTGAGGTCGCAGTTTACCAACCTGCTATTACACTCACTCCATCTTTATTATTTTTACTACATCTTCTTTTTAGCTTTAATATTAAGCATCATTTTCTTCGCACTTGCGCCATATACAATTCAACGGCAAAATTACAAAAGCAGCACAGCATTATATACGTTTAGAATTCCCGAAGCAGCATTGAGTGTTGGCATAATTTTTTTTCAGTCTTTTCTTAGTTAATCATAATGCTCAATTTTCTTACTGCGATGGCTTTATAAAACTTTTGTCTTTTTAACGTCTGTGAGTTTACTCTATTAAATATCATGTTCTACGGTACATAAAATTCGATGCAAATAGACAAAATATTAAAAACTTTATTAAAAAATAATTAAATATCTTTAGAATTTCCGATAGAGAGTCTCGAGCGCTGGAGTTAAAAATGTTTTATATCGAACAGTCATGCCATTGCTCTCTTTCAAATCGATGAATCAAATAATCAAAGTTCTTTAACATTTTACAAAACATGAAGTAGCTAATAAAACAAGTTCGAAATTTCAAATTCGGGCTCTAGGTACCACTGGATTTTTTTTTTACAATGCGGAAAGCATGCATACATTCATGCAGATTTAATTTCTGTAAATATAATACAGGGCGATAGTATTTGGTGATAACAATTTCAAAAGTGAAATGGGCATTTATAGGGAACCGACGCAAAATGCCGTTTGGAGACTAATGGCCCTTCTGGTCTAAAACGAAAGAAAATAGAAACTGATTGGGATTTTTGTTCCTGTGATATAATATATATATATATATAAGTTTGGAAACCTTGGGACTGCACAAAAAACTATGGTTTTCTGCTGTACACATTGAACGGCAACAGAAAGAATACAAGAAATGAAAAAAATTTCAATGTTGGTCATTCCCTTTAGTCGAGAGTCTAAAGGAAGCAGGATTTTTTTTTATTTATGATGATGTTTCGTTAATAGTTTTCTCAATAATATGGCCCACCAGCGGCAGAGCGGTAAAGACGCTGAACACTGGTAGTTCGGTCCGAGGTTCGAATCCCGTGAACGGGCTGCCTGCATGCGCGTTTTCGTGGTTTTCCTCATGTGTAACGAGTATACGAACCAGTTTCCCTTAGAAAGTCCTCCACGAAAGCATCCCTCCCTTTAGGCAGATAGCCCTCATGTGCTTTGCCATAATTGAATAAACTGACCTAACTTTATCAATAATATGAAGCAGCTTGAGCATAAGGCAACATCTGAATCATTAAAAATTAAAGAAGTTGAAAAGAATAGAAATAAAGGCAAATGCAAATTAAAATTAGGAAAAATAAAATTCCGGCATTAGTATGCAAAGCTGTATGTCTAAATCAAGTTTATTTTTAAAGTTTGCCATATAAGTGATCTTTTTGTATTATAAAGACTCAGATTTAGTTTTTGTGCGAATTATTGAATAATCGAGACGTGTAAGCGGGGTCATTCAAGGTCAATGTAATTTCTTTTTGGGTATCTACTAATAGGTCTAAATGTCTTCTAGTTTGTACATAATCAAATTGTTCATTGCTCATTTTCTTACCAATACATATCCCAACGGATAAATATCTCATAAAATTTGATTTCACAACCATATTAAGCGCAATGCAGGTAATTAGGCTCCCTATTTGCAAATTTTATCTGTTCTTAAATTTTGCCGACATTAAAAAAATTGTTTTAAACTTCTAAAAAAAATTCATTTGGTCTCCTTCTGCTTCCGTGCTCTAAGAGTTTATTTCTACAGTTAACTACTGATCAACCAGCGTAAAAAGATAAAAAAAATAAAACTCTTAAGGGTTTCAGATTTTAAATTACGCCCAAAGGGGCGTTTTTTTAACATTTTGTGTGTTACCTTTATTTATTAAATAGCATGTTCTACGCACTTAAACCATAAAATTCAGTTCAACAGCAATATCGCAAAATAATTTTAAATTCAGCATATCTTTAGAATTTCTGACACACAGTCTCGCACGCTCGAGATAAAAATGTTTTCTTTTTACAACATTGCCTTCGCTCGCTTTGAAATCCTTGAGTTTGTTAATCAAAAATTCGTTAAAGTTTTGCAAAATATGAAATCGACAATAAAACAAATTCCAAATTTCAGCTTTCAGATGCCCATATTCTTGTGGTAAAGTTCAATATTCGAAATTTGATGGCTCTAGGTACCATTGTTTTATCACAATGCTAGAAACACACATGCATTTATGCAAATTATTCAGTATTTAATTTCTTTAAATATAATACAGGGAGATAATACTTGGTGGCAACAATTTGAAAAGTGAAACAACGTTTATCGTGAATCGAAGCAAAATGCTAAAACGAAATTAATAGTCCTTCTGGGCAAATTGCCCCTTTGTACTTAAAAGATCTGAAAGGGTTCACATTTGGCGGCCAACCAAAACGATTTGCTAAGGTTTTACTATGGTCTCACTGAGCTCGCAGTCTACCAGTTGCCCGTTACACTCCTTCCTGCTAACTCATTTTTTTAAGTCTTTTTAGCTTTATTATTAAGCATCATTTTCTTTGTACTTACGCCATATACATTTCAATAGTAAAATTACAAAAATTTCAAAAGCATCATGTGTTTAGAATTCTCCATAAAGTGTTAACTGCTGGCATATATTTGCACATTTTTTTCAGTTTTTTCTTACTTTATCATATCAGTGTAGTTTTCTTAGTAACGTAAACAAGACTTTTTTTTTATTATTAACGTGTTGTGTCTTAAATTTATTAATTAAATATCATGTTCTTCACACTTAAGCCACATAAAATTCAGTTGAACTAAATCACAAAATGTTCAAAAAACAGCAAATCTTCAGAATTCCCGATAGGGAGTCTTGCACGCTGGAGATAATAATGTTTTATTCTGCACAGTGCTGCTACTACTCACTTTCAATTCGTTGAGTTTGTTAAAAACTCATTAAAGTTATATAAAATATGAAATATAACGATCAAAATTGAAAATTCGGGCTTTCAGGTACACGTGTTCGGGTGGAGGATTATGTTATTCAAAATTTGATCGACATAAGAACCGTCTTTTTTCACAGTGCGAGACACATAAACACACTTATGCAGATTCTTCATTATTTAATTTCTTTAAAAAGTAATGCAGGGCGTTAATATTTCGTGGCAACAGTTTTAAAAGTGATTCAGACATTTAAAGTGATACGCCGCCAAATCTCATTTTGGAAACTAATAGCCCGTTCGGTGACTAATATCCCCGTAATAGGGATTTGGAAGTTTAGCATTTTCATATTCTCTACACTTTTGTCTTTCTAAAAATACCATACTTTATGAAAATTAGATCTGTAAAAAAATCTAGTTTAAATTTATCGTCGAATGTTTTGATAAATGTGCATTTTTACTTTAAGACGTGTTTTTCTTCAAATGTAATTTTTATATACTCGATGAACCTTTAATACTCACAGGTATGTAAATTTCTTATGGCTTATTTATTATGTTTCCTAATGTTTACTAAAATGAGCTTTTTGTGATAAACTGCGAAAAAAAAATCGGATTTTTTTAAGCGTTAAATTTTACTATACTTAATACAATATTCTGTTAATCTCAACATTTTTCAAAAGCTCTGTGGAGTTTTGCTTATTTAATTCCAAAGTTCTGTCTTAGAACCCCACGAACACTAGCAAGGAATAATCGCTTAAGTGCGTGAATAAACACACTTAAAAGTCTTAAGAACGATTCGCTACCTTTTATTTTTCAGAATATTTACAATCAGTTCCTACTTGGAACTTACACAAAGCCACCACTTGGGCTTGAAGTTAAATAACTATGAAATTAAACTAAACTTAGCTTAACTGAGCTATCTGAAAGGTATAGCCAAAGCTATCAGAAATCTAAGTAGTTGGCTCCTAAGTATTAATTTAGTCGGCGAAGACAAGCAAGGGCCTAAAGAATGGCCGAGCGTAGTAGCTAAGAGATTACGTAGCCAAAAGGCAAACGCGCGTTAATCAGGAAATCAGACTCTCTCTGTAAAAGTCGGTGAAGTATCCACTTGAATAGTACTCTTACTCATTTGCATTCACTACGTTTCTGAAATTACATTCTGGTAGGAAATTATAAGCTGAAATTAGAATAAAATAGGAAAGAATCGTAACTTAAAATAACTGTTAATAAAGTTAGGATAAACCTTACAGCTCATTTCAATACAATCAGAAGTGAACTTGAATGTGTACTTGAATTACACAAAAAATTTCAAAAGTGTATCTATAGCAGGTTTTGAGAAAAGGTACATCGTCAATCAGCCAATTTAACGTGGTCGGTAGAAGGGGTTCCGAGTCCCTTTAAGCTATCAAACTATTTTAAATCTCTCCGCGTGCTTAATGAATTTTCATCAATGTTATTAGATGCATCAATAACACATGCATTATATTTACATCAATAATACATACATTCAAAGACGTTTAATTTTCGCTGTGCGATCGACGAGTTAACATCAACATTAACAGATCAAAAAGATTATTCGAGACAAAGCATTGGAGTTTGAAAACAAAGGTTGAACGTTGAACAGGATACAGGTTAAGTTGGTTAGTCATTATAATTTAAAGCGTATATAAACAAGCCTATTTTTCTACATCCCAAAAATATGGTTTTAGTGTATGATATATGAGTTGAGACAAAATCTTACATACCTTGATTTTACTTACCCCAATGATTATTAACTAATGAATGGAAAATTATTTGAACCAAAATTTTATTATATTTATTCCAAAGGTCAGTAACTATCCTCGGTAAAATAATTTGAGGCTTTAATTCTCCTTCCTATGGAATATATACCGTAGCGAGTTTCGCACGTTTGCATATTCGATTCGTTTGAGCACCAGGATCTTATTAGTATTAAAGAAATTACTGTTAACAGAGCTTAAATTCGACCACAGCCTATTTGAGTTCAGTTACAGTACTTTACGATTTTTGAAAACAGTCTTAATTTCAGCCAGAATGCATTACAGTCTTAAATTAAATAATCACCAGCACTTTTTTTTGTTTTAAATTTAATGGAAATGTTATCAGAAGACTGACGTTGGTGTTAATAACTAAATATAAGCCTGACTTTTCCTGGCACGTTTTACATTTCTTTTCCAGTGAAGGTGAGTTTACCTTGTCAAAAACACAAGAAATATCTGAGATACAACAATTAACCGATTAATAGCAGTTGAAGAGGAATCTGATGTGCCTGACGTAAGGTCAATTGTTTGAAATCATTTTTAGCGAATCACGGTACGAGATTTAGCAAAACAGAGACATGGAATATGATTCGCATTGAACACTCAAAGATGGCTAAGGATACGATATTCACATGTAAACTATTTAATAATTCAAATTTTATGCCAATAAAATAGTTCGAATTTGTGTTTAATAATGATACTCTTCCCGGTACTATTTTTTCATTTATGAACATAATTATCCAAAATACCTGAAACTTTTATTCCCTGTATACCATGTTTTATTATGGGTTATTTTCTCACCTGCATTTTGTTACATTTTTTCATTCGATCTTTCTGCATAGTTTATTTGAATGAAATTAATTTTCGCACGTATTTATTTATTTAACACCAGTTTAATTTAATTTATTATACAAAAATATGTAAGCTAAAGATGCGTAAATCAAAATTCTATCTTTAATCTATAATAACCCCTTGATTGTCCATTTTAATTTGATTACTTCCCCTTTCTTTCACCTTTTCTTTAGAGAATTATCTTTCGAAATAACTGTAGGAATTTCAGGAAAAGTCCTTGGAAGAGTTATTAGAATGTTGTAAATTTCGGTTAGTGGAACAGAAGTGTACAGATTTTCAAGATCGGAACTGATTTTTTTTTATATTTCCAGATTTTTAAGTGTATAAAAACAGAAATGTTATTATTAATAATCCATTCGTAACGATACCCTTTATTAACAGATTAAAAAATAATGCCCATTTTTTTAAGTTTGAAAGCATATATATTGTCTGTTGCGTTTTTCTAAATTTTTAGTACCATTAGCAATAAAACGGAATTGGATAGAATTTTTATGAAATGTAGGCAAGGCATAAAATTTTGAAAATTTATGCAATCTGATAGGACTAAAATTTTTAAGCTTGTTGAGAACACTGGATTTTGTTTTATGGTAGGTAATAATCTACTAAAGATTTTTTTCAATAAGCGAACCATGATTTTTTTTTAAATCATGCTGAAATTGTTATTGTTTCCGTCTACTGACAGTAAAGTTCTCCTTAAACTCCAGAACTTTATTTTTAATTATACTCCTGTTTGAGAGAAAGTTTATAATAAAACATTCTAAACCTCGTTATTTCAAAATCCGCTCTCGCATGACCCTTATACAACGATAAAGGCAGAAGCGTTTACAAAACGCTTCAGCAAATAAGGATTTCAAATTTGACAAAGGAAATTTAAAATTAACCAATAAGAATAAAGCTGATCATTCAGCATCAAACTTTGTAGACATCGCATTACATGCTAACATTTTATTTAATCTAAATTACTCCTATTTTTTTTTTTTTGTTATTTCATGCACATATCTGTACAAAAAATCTTCTGTACATAACACTTTGATGTTTCCGTACAGACCCTTCGATGTGGCATTTGTATGCAGGTATCCTACCCTGCATTCAAAGGACAATACAAAAATATGTTGCTGTGGCTGTAAACAATATATTAGAGCACGATTTATACAGTTTTGTTAATGCTACATTCTGCTGAGCAATAACTCCTCGCAGTGACTGAAAAGGTCAGAAGACACGATTGACTAATGTCGAATGTCGTCAAAGATTTCTCAACGGCATACGAAACTGCAAAACAAAATTTAACAAATAAAACAAAATTTTTTTGACAGCATGTAGATTCTCTGATGCCTATAATTGGCAACTAGGTATCGGGAAACTGAGCGTCACGTCCCTTCAAATTTCTTCTTGACGCTCAGATGTAATAAATAAAAAAGCAGTGGCGCTGGAGACCAATCATTCACTTTTCCAAATGACCAAACATTCATATTATAGGATATTTTACTGGAATTAGTGGTTCGGTCAGTATTTGCTCTGGCAACAAAACTTGTCTTGCTGAAAACAAGATCTCATTGCAACTGTTTAGGCAGTACTATTTTAGAACAAAATGCGTTGAGGCAAAATATTCCGTGCACATACAAACAATCAGAATAAGAAGGAAAAACCTTATATCCGTACACCTTTAATCCTTCCGAACTGCATGAGTGTAAATTCTATGTAGTTGGTATTTACAGAGATTCTGGTGATGAATGTTTAGTCCAAAGGAGCAATTTGCTCAGAAGGACTATTAAATTCGTGTGGATTCACTAAAAGCGTTGTTTCACTTTTCAAATTGTTGCCACCAAATATTATCGCCCTGTATTATATTTAAATAAATTAAATAATGAAGAATCTGCATAAATGTATGTATGTTTCTCGCACTGTGATTAAGCAACGGTACCTAGAGCCATCAAATTTTGAATAGTGAACGTGTCCATCCGAATATGGGCATCTGGAATTCCAAATTTGGAATTTGGAATTTGCTTTATTATGTATTTCATATTTCATATTTTGTAAAACTAACGAATTTTTTATTAACAAACTTCAGGATTTCAAAGCGAGCAATGTCAACATTGTACAGAAAAAAAAATTATCTCCAGCGCGTGGGACTGCGTCTGGAAAATTTTAAAGATATGTTCATTTTAAAATTATTTTGGAATATTGCTCTTGAAGTGAATTTTATGGTTTAAGTGCGTAGAACATGGTATATAATAAATAAAGGTAACACATAAAATGTTAAGAAAACGACGGACGTAATTTATAACCTGAAACCTATCAGATTTCTTTTACTTATTTATTTATTATAAATTAATTTTAGTAGACACATCATTTTAACATTTTTAAGTATTCCAAAATTTAAAAAAAATTGAAGCTTTTCATGATATATTAAAAAAATTTAAAGTCACAAAAAGTAGTACAAGGACATGATGGACTATAAAAAATTTCGCAAAACCGCGTGCATATAAATTTTTTAGTAGTTTTTTTTTTCCCGCACACAGTTTTTGCTCCATAAACATTTCTATAAAGTTGCCTATTATTTTGATCACTCAGCGACCTTCAAGCAAGGGTACTTTAATCATGATCATCCTATATTTTTAACGTGCTTTTATCTTTATAGACTTATTACTTATATTTCTTGTTCTTTAGTCATTAACACGGATTGGAAAAATAACATATCTCGATTTCTGACAGATCTCCTATTTATCTGATAGAATATAATAGGTATTCGAAACGTTAGTCTCTAAATATTGATCCCAGACGTGCATTTCGAGTTGTAAAATTTCTCAAATCGAGGTACAGATATCTAAGAAAACACTGTCACACGGTAAATAACGAATAAGATTTAAAAAATTTTTTATAGAATTCAGCGAATGTTCAATATAAATACGATTCAAATAAAAGTAGACATCCAGATCTAATATATTAAAGATAATTTTACAACTTATTAACTAACAATCAAACACTTATATTTAATAATAAATTTTGCAATAGAATACTTGCTCAATTTTATTAAGTGTGGAGGTTGAACTACCTTTTCTGAAGAAATAGCGTATTTAAACACTTCTACTTGTTGCTCAAAACAATGACGTTTAATCTCGACTATTATAGGCGTACCGTTAACAGGTTTTTATTGGATACGATGATAATTATATAATTGAATATATGAATGTCGTTACATATGTAATTTCAAACTTTCAACGGTATTTAATGAATGTTGCTAAGAAATCCGGTTTTCAGCGGAATTCCAACTATTCAGATTCTGTCTGTCAGAAACTTCCGTTATCCGATCTATTTTTCCTTTCCAAGAAAGCGAAGTGAAGCTTATTATTTATGTTTTTATATTTTATTTATTGTTATCGGTTTAAGACTTTTTTTTTTGAAGCAGGAGACGTGAAAAATACGCAGTGTCCTCTCCAGGATTCGAACACCGGACTTCTCGATTGCTAGCAAGACGTGTTCTCCATATACAACCCGAAGGCATGCGGTAAGAAGAGAGAAAATTGCTTATAACTTTCCCGTGAGTTAATTATATGAATAAAAATAACATGTTAAGCTTAGCTGAAAAGAAATAGCATAAACTTTCTTTTAATCCTAATATAAGTAATTTCTTTAATTTGTGCTGTGAAAACAAAAAGAAAATCATCTGCTTAAATGTGATGTAGCTAGACAAATAAAAAATAATTCCATCGTTATATATTATGCATATAATTGCATTATATATTATATATATAATATTTGTTAAACTACAGTACGATAAGCAAAAATTTAAAACTCCTTTGCTTGCGTTACAATAACTTGCTAACTTGCAGATAAGTCAACGGTTTATTCGGACGTACTGTGGTCCCAATTATTCGTATACCTAGAGTTTAATGCATTTATATAAGAACAGTTCAAAAATTGGATTTAAAATTACCCAAATGCTTAAAATGTTAAAGCAATGATTTTGAATTAAATGACTCTTTCATT
>KK120992.1:4458-17783 GCA_000611955.2 Stegodyphus mimosarum | reverse complement strand
AGGTGATTGCCCATTCGCAGCGTAGTCCCCAGAATACAACAATGATATACAATGACTAGGCTACTAGTCTAGTCACAATCTCAGCTGGGAAATGTCGAAGTTCCTTAGTTGTCTAGGTATTGCTTGAGTGTCCAACCTATAAGAGGCTTACTCTGTGCTGGGTGCCGGCTCACAATGGTATTTTGCGAAATGAGCAGGCAGATATCATTGTAAAGAATGCTACCAATGATCCATCCTTTCTGAAACATACTGTTTCACTTCCAGTCGTATTCCTGAAACAGACCACCCGCAAGTATCTTCTGGTGCAGTGGCAGAAACGCGCTGGGATTTAGCTAGGACAGGTAGACGTACCCATCAGATGATGTCAAAATTAGGACAGAACTGCGAAGTGATAAAGCAGTTCTTACTCACTATCTAACAGGTCATGTTCCCTTTCCCTTCTATCAAAGCCGATTGGATATAGTGACATCTGTGACTGCGGCGGGCTTACCAACCCCGGCCACTATATATTTGCATGTCCCTTTACCCGGAATATCATCCCTTCACTCAGGTCATCATGAAAATAAGTTATTCGAATATAAGTTAAAATGGCTGTTTATTTTAAGAAACACGTGAAAGTAATATAATTGAATTTTTCCAGTTGTTACATAATCAGCTGTTATATAAGTTTGCGTCTATACATTTCTCATTTTATGTAATTAATATATATTTATGCATATTAAAAATATACAACATATGCATAGCAAATTATTACAAATTTAAAACATTAATGACAATTTTCCGTTATTATACATAATATTGTTTATGAATAAATGAATTTAAGTAATATTAAATGCACATATAATCTGAAATCGTTCTAATCATGCTCTGATATTTAAAGTACATTTTTATTACTACGTTTTAATTTATTAATTTCATAAAAAATGTTCTTCTGTGACATCGGATTTTCTAAATTTATTTATTTTCACTACAGTTATTTATGGAAATAAAATAAATATCCACTACTGTAATCCTCAAAAATAAATAAGCTCAAGTATTGAAAAACCGATAACGTTCCTATGAATTAAGCATCTAATGTTTGTAACTGAAATCAAATCAATTTTCATTGAAAGTCCGATAATAGGCACGTGTTTTTAACCTAAATAGTTTATAAAGTTCAGTGTTAAGTGCATTGATTTTACCGAAAATAATTTGAAAATTAAGTGCAAATACTTACATAGTATTAAAATGTAAACAAAAAATATCCCTAGGTAATATAATAAATTTGAAAATTAAACTGCAAAAGTTTGCTCAACATTTATACAATCATCTATATATAGGCATTAAATTGCTGTACCTCTAACAAGTAGCCCAAAATAACAAAGTACATCAGTTGATACTTTCAGAAACCTTTGTTAAATATGCCACTAAACGTTTAAACAGCTGATAAATCTTTAAAAGCCAATGCGTATAAATATGCTTTATTACTATGCCTTTCTGTTTTACTTCTGGACATACAAACATCGTTAATATCGAACGCGTATATAAGTTTGCATTTATAGAAGGCCTTTTCAGAACTCATAAGTTCAAAGTGAATAAAGATGTCATTGAACTTTAGGCTTAAAGTTCGGTTCGTTATTTTCAAGTAAAGATATAACTACTGTGTTAAGTTTTATTTTAAGACTTTAATCTGCATAGCTTCCTTTTAAAAATACGAAATTCTATACTACATCTGCTGCTTACTGTCTGAAAACTTATTCTGATAAAAAGTTAATTTCAGCTGTAGTTAAGAGTGAAAGCAGGAAATGAAAGAATCGCGATACGCAGAAAAATTTGGTCTTCCTTCAAAGATTGAAAGCTGTTTTTATTCTGTTTATACTATTCACTTCCATAGCGGGACAGATGCTCAGTTCGAAATGAATTCCCATCGGCAGATGTTAAGAGGTAGGAAGGTGAAGAAGGTCAGACTTAACTGTTTTCAGCAGCAATAATATTCGCGCTGGTGGGTCTGCAATAACAACTATTAGCAGTAGTTTGTAGCATTGAGTTAACTGCAACGACACGATTGCTTGTGATGGCTCGAGGGGCCAATAGATATAATAGCCGGATGTCTGAGTGTGGAAATGATTTGGGTCGAGTAAATGCGCGTTAATTCTATTACGGCTCTAAGATGGTTTGTAATAAATGAAAAGGGAAGCGTTTTCACTTACTGAGGCAGAGGGAAAAGGAGAGGAGTTTCCTTTTACTAAGACTGGCCAACGAAAGATGAAGTATCTAGCATTTCTTACTTGTTGTTTACTGATCGGTATCTAACAGATTGCATGCAACAGATGCAATTTAAACTTTTAAAAAGTCATACTTTCTTTACTAACCCATTTTAATTTTCATTATCATTAAATGTAAATTAGTCTTCGCTGAGTTATGCAGGGTTTTTATAAATAATGAGAATGGTTTCAATAATTTTTAAATAGACAGGGGAAGCCGAAATTCAAGTGTCACAGCCTTATCCATGCAGAACGCGCTCTCTAGTGCTGTAGTGAGCGAGACACAAACAACGGGTCTTCTGGTATGCAGCCGTATCTCATGAAGCCTTCGAGAAACTACAGGCCGTGAAACACGGGTTCCTGTGGCAGCATATAACGCAAGTAAGAGCTGTGAAGCTATACCACACCTGTGTCGCTCGCTGAAAGTGCGAAATGAAGATCCTCATTCGTTGTCGCGGATTTTGGTCAAATTTGTTCAGTTCTTCTCGATGTGGATCCGACGTCCTGAAAATGTTTTCGCAAATCCCAGGCGACAGGATCGTCACATTAAGTTCTGTAGCAACCTGAGCTTATGATTGGCATGACTTCAATCTGCCGACAGTTCTACATCTCATTTCGTCATCCATACATCCGTGGTTACTCACTTTATCTAATATTTCATGCAATTTTCTCAACTCTTGCGAGAAACACGCACAATATCGTGAAGGAGTACAAAAACCTCTCATGCTCTTATATCCACAAACACAGCTATGCAGACACGCGAGTGTACGCTTACATATTCGATTTTGAATCTTTGCATAATTCGTAGGCGGGATAATTAGTTTCTTTCGTTCAATACTTTTCGTAAAAATAGATATAATTTGAAAATTCTCTTAATTTTGAACACGAGTGTATTCACGTATTTGAACACGAGTGTAAGTTAAAATTTGACTTATTAATTAAAGCCGGCATTGATAGACGCTTGATTAAATTACATGTCCTTAAAAGCAAAGCCAAAAGCAATACGGCAGCATCTGTTGCATCAGCTATTCCGGTTGGTATACTTTATTATTTCTACTATATTTGTCATTTATAATCATCCTATGTATATCTGTGAAAATTATGTCTTCGTAATATTTCTGCTGTTAATAACCTGAAGCATCACTGCGAAATCATTACAGTATCATACTATTATTATTCATTCGGTTTACTTACTCATTATTGTATCTATTCAGTTCACTTATATAATTTATTGATTTTTTATCATTTATAATTCTAGGAATCATAAGTTAGGCTCATTAAACATTGGAGTCTTGTCTCTTAGTTGCCAACTTAGGAAACGATTGAAGCATTCGAAAAAAACAAATTCATGTGTTTACCTATGTATGAGAAGACTGAAAGAAAGCTGCTCTACATAGAAATTTTTTTGCGTTCTGGAAATTAAAGTCAGCATGAAATTAGCGGCGGTAATTAATTTTACTATTTATTTTTCATGTATACATATATGTTATCTTTACAGACGCACTTGCTCGAACTTTGCAGAATTCAAGAATCAATACTTTGGGTATGAATATGATAAATAACGCTTAGCGACTGCTAAGTATTGCATTTGGGATCGAAGACGATCAGTAAAGCCTGGTGATTTGAAATGTATTCCGCATATCATAGGTGTCATTTTTCCGCAAAAATTGATTAATATTTTCGAGCAAATTTTCCTTGTAACCATTCAAAATATTCTTAATGCTATTTATGTACTGAATAATTAATGAATTCAAACACTTTTTACGGTATATCATTATATGGTATTCAAGGTTACGTTAATACAAGGTTAACTTATTCGAATTTAGGACTACTGCACTAGCGATGTCAGATGATTTAATTTAAACTATAAGTTTTTTAGCACTACTCATTTACCTATTTATTTCTAGATATGCTAAAACTGCTTCACATAGATGAAGGATATGATTCTTATTGCAAATTCTCTAAAGTGAGATTAAAATACTATAGTTCAGTTTTAAGACTGAAGCTGTATTATTCTGCTTTAACATAATGTTTAAGTAATCTAAATATCGTACTAGGCCAAATTGCAGAATACGTACGTGAACATTATCAAAGCTGAAGTTCGGAATCTATGCATAAATTACCTTCATTAAAGACCATCACAGCAGCGATGAGTGCCTCTTCATGAGAACACGCTGTTCTCATTTTAATTCCACTCAAAACCCAACCATTAACGTTGCATAAAAATAGAAATATTGAATAGTTACGGATCCACTTTCACGAACAAAGTATTTGCCATTTTAATATATGACTTTTTAGTCCAAAAGGGCAATTTGCCGAGAAGGACTATTAATTTCCTTTTGGCATTTTGCGTTGATTAACTAAAAGCGTTATTTCACTTTTTAAATTGTTGGCACCAAATATTATCGCCCTGTATTATATTAAAAGAAATTCAATAATAAAGAATCTGCATAAATGTATGTATGTTTCTCGCATTGTGATAAAACAACGATACCTAGAGCCATCAAATTCTGAATATTGTGCGTTTCCACCCGAATATTGGCATCTGGAAGCCCAAATTTGAAATTTGGAATTTGTTTTATTATCGATTTCATGTTTTGTAAAAATTTAACGAATTTTTAATTAAAAAAACTCAAGGACTTCAAAGCGAACGATGGCAACGTCGTACAGAAAAAAAAATTATCTGAGCGCAGGAGACTGTGTATCGGAAATTTTAAAGCTATGTTCACTTTTAAATTATTTTGCGATATTGCTCTTGAACTAAATTTTATGGTTTAGGTGAGAAGAACATGATATTTAATAAATATGTTAAAAATGTTTAAAAAAAACTCCCCTTCCGACGTAATTTAAAATCTGAATCCTTTCAGATTTTTCTTTTTTTTATCTCTAATTTTAACCCTTGTTTTTTTTACTTTTTTACGGTATGTTTTCCGTTAGTGTGGATCTGACTTAATTTTATGACATAACTTCTTTAAAATGTTTGCTTCAGACTGTACTTAAATACTTTTCATTTGCAATACAAAGAACTCCATTGTATATTGAAAACATTTCATTTGAAACTAAGTCTTAATTATACAAGAAGAAAATTTAAATTTGTTTGTATGCTAGAATTTATTTGAGAAATTTAAACCCTTTTTGATATCACTGATTTCTTTTAATTTTAAGCATGTAATTTTAAGCATTCTGTTAAATTTTAACACGTAAAAATTAAATCCTAAAGCCGTAAAAATAACTAAACTGCGCAACACATTGGAGTATTCTTGCTCTCTGAATGTTGTTCATTGAGAATTTTCAAAGCTTTTCAGATTTAAGCAGCCCCATAGCCATAGGTAATGTAACAATGAATCTAAACTTGGCTATTGGTCTTAACAGTTTATATTTGTTGAAACTGTATACACAATTCGCTAAAAGTTCTGTAACCTTGCTTAAACACATATTTTGAACAGCAATGCTAAATCTACGTACAAGTATCCCTCACTTGACGGAAGTAGAACATCTTCGTAACATTTCACAAACCGAAATGGCAAAAAAAGAAGAAGCAAACATCGTTAGCAAACATGGAAGAAATCTTTTAATTATAGCAGGCGAGGGGCGGGTTCGAGATGTTAAGCATGCGGAGTTTGCAAGCCAAGTAATGCATAAACTAAAATAATACTGGAAATAAAACTGATACTGTAAATCTTTGCAAATAAAAGCGTATCAAATGAATAGAAATAACACATGTATACATGGATTCATTTTCGAAAACTTTGAAGAGATAAAAATAGTAGCAGATTTCCAAGTAATGGCAACGATTAGTGGAAATTGCTCGAAAGTTTTCCTTCTAGTACCCGTTTAGTCACTGTTTCTGCAGTTCCTTTTCCTAGCCAGTGCAAATTCTTGAAATACAGCAGTAAAGATGGCCTGCTGAGACTGACTATGTTTTATTTTTTCTTCCTAGGAAATCAAAAGTCTTGAAAAACTGACCTAAGCTTACGTAATCTTTCACGATTGCGATCATGCTTTTTCCTTTGGCCTCTGGATGAAACAAAAGCTGATTAACATTTTAGCTTCGCCCTTAAACGAAACATTTTCTTTTGTAAATCGTAAAAGGCACAAATATGTTTTTCTTAAAACCAGAAAGCCATAAAGCAAAACTTTTGTAATGCGAAGGAGGTTTGTGTAATAAATAATGCATCATTTGCTTGATGATGTTTTGTACAACATTTAAATTAAAGATGTTTGATTTTGAATTTACAAAATTAAAGATGTTTTGTACAAAACACATTTGAAAAATTTTTAAACTTAGCGAAAACATGGCTATAGGGAAAGCCAGTTAGTTCAAATGTGACAAAATATGTGGACTAAAATGTATATATTACTTTTAATTTTTTCATTGGAAGATGTTTTTTATAAAACAAAAATGTGGGAATGCTGTTTCAAAGCCAAAATATTATTACAAAGCCAAAAATTAAATTTTCATTACCCTCTTTTAAAAACTGAAAAACGAAACCTGTGAAGTGAATATTTCACTACTAAATATTCAGACTCATTATTACAAATCTAAAGAAATGACTGTCGTCGCATTAAAATCGTAGAATAATAGAACACGCTCCGAATCTGCCGTAGTATTGAAGCGAAATCTCCTATGATTTTCGGATGCTAATTTATACAACGCTAAGCTCTATTTTAATCTCAGCAGTTTATTTCAATACGTTCTAAGATATGTAATATCAAAACTCTCCCATGATGCCAAAATATTTTTCGAATAATAATGAACCCAGGGATTTAATACAATACGTTTCAGGTAATCCCGAATATCCAACAATTCTCCCTAACTAAAAGGAAATAGTTATCTATCGATTAGACATTGCAAGATCGCATACAAGAGAGACAGAGAACTTTAATTAAGCGTTACGCGTGTCAAATTGATTTATACTAAAGATCTCAATTATTTCAGAGCCTCCATCTCATAGCGGAGCAGTTTTAACATCTCCCAGCGACAACGACTCTTAAATAGGAAGCATAAGACAATAACAAACCTTCTCCGTGCGATGTGGTAATTTGAACGAATACACTGTGAGGATTATAGAAAAAACCGAAAACTTTTCCAATGGTCTCTTGCGGCTGCAATATTTATCTGAAAGAATATGCCTGAGGTATTAACTAACCTGGTAATCCCTATTTCGGCTTGAAGATAATTACAGTAAACACAGACTCCTGCGCACGCATAGTTGCGTACCTCTTTTTGAAAGAGTCGTCTGCTAAATCACCATCCGGCAAAGAAAGCCTGAAAGAATTTTTCCTTTCCGAGAAAACTAGTCCCAAAGTCTAAAACCTAATCATACAAATCCCAAAGGCAATTAAACGCGGAAAACTGGGGTTTGGTCTAAATTTCCCCGCAGTAGCACTTCTCCGTACAAGATTAAATTTGCTTCTTAAGTCAAATATTTGATTAAGGAGCACATGCTCAAAAAGAAAGCGTTGCGTCTTAACAAGCGAAACAGAGAAGTGGATTTATATTAGCAGCTGGAGGCGCTGGAAGCCTTCTTTCGCGAACTAAATTTTAATCCTGTTACAATCCCCCTTCTGCGTGTAGCCCTCCCAGCCTGCTAATTGCCCAATCTCGTTTTCTATTATCTTCGTTTTCTGGGGTGATTGGAAGAATTAGAAACAGACGATGAGATGGAACAAGAGGGAAGAGGTGGGAACAGAAAGAAAAAAAAATGGCGCGCTTGCATTTCTCTCTTTCATTTCTCCAGGAAGGAATTGGCGATGGCATTTTGATGTATTTCCTTTGCCAAATCCTGATTTTTGGTTTTTAAAATTACGCAGGATTTATGAAAAATGGTTTATTCGGATACCCTTTTAATTATGCCTATCATGAAAGAACAATATCTCCGAAACAAGGAATTAATTTCTTTAGATTTGAGAAACGAGTAAGTTATAAGTTTTGCATTTACGATTATTTATAATTTCCTCAAAATTTAAAGCATAAAGAATTCTTTAAACATGGATTAATGAACACAAGGAAAATAAGTATCGGTTAAAAAAAAGGCTTATTTTAAATTGAAAATGCGCTGGAAAATAAACTGCATGTTACCTCACTGCAGAAAGAGATTAAGTAGTTGATAAAAGCTGATACGTATTATAAACGAATAAGCAGAGTCGAAACGAAATTTCGTCTAGCTAATTATTTTTGTCGCATAGGAATTCAAGAAAGGAAATCAAAAATATATCACATACTGTTTGTTACATGTTTAAGAAAAGAACAGCATTTGTATAAATTATGATACGTATAAACTGTAAATGTTGCGCAAACTCGGAAAATCCTACATTTATTAGGAAATTGTACTACAATACGAAATAAAAATTAATTTAGATAAATTAATAGTATTGTTATTCAAGTGGGAAAGTTTTCTCTTTAGATAAAGAAATCTTCCCATACGTTATTTTAAAGTGAAGAACAATGAAAATATAAGAAGTGTGAAAACAATAATATAGCTAATTTTTTAAAAATGCAATAATATTAAGGAAAATGTTTTTTTTTTAAATATAGGTATTATTTGTATCATATTTTGGCGGAATATTGCAAAATAGTTTTGTTAAATACAACTAAATTTCGCATGAAAATGATTTATTTATTTTTTTATGAAATTACAAGCACATTATGCCAAGATGAAATAGAGTCTTTTATAATGAATAATATTCAATATTGTAACTTTATTTCAGATTCAATGTTTTGAAGTATACAAATCTTAAGTATATTATTTTAAAATTTCAACTTCAAAATCTCGAAATATTACTTGGCTGGTTCTAAATAAAAGGATAAGATTGAGCTTGGTCTTTTACTCAAACTTTTAATTTGGTCCCCTTCCCAATGTATCATATTCCATTACCTAAGCAATTTGTACTATTTACTGATTGTATTGCTAATAATCAAAGCTTTCATTTATTTACTTCTTTGAATTTCATCTACTTTCTACACAAACATATTTAGATGTTCCGTTTCAAAATCCTTCTAAATACCTTTCAGTTATTTTTGTATCTTTCGCCAAAGCTGCTTCTGTCCATGAAAATCAATGAAAACATTTGTTTTTCATGGATATTCATGATTTTCCCGTCCATAGAAAACAACCTGCCTACTTCTTCCGGCATTAAGCCATAGATGAAATGCCTCCTTCCAAAAGAAATGTCACGATCAATTAAAAAAAAACAAATTAAGGAGTTTCTGCTATTCAGATAACTGCTCTGATTAGCTACCCGACTTTCATAATAATTTTATAGCTACAATGTGATTATCTACAGACTAGTCCTACAAGTTTTCATCTTTTTTTTTAACTTTGTTCTAATTAAAATTTGACATCATCCATTGATCAGTTTTACCAATTTAAAAGGCATTCTAAGTCAAGGACAGAAGGATAATTAGTGTTCTTTTCAAAATGATTTCAATAATAGTACAGAAATAAAACCAGTACAGTTGCATGATGTTGCAGAACAGCTGCAGTACATGCGCAATAAAAACTTGTTATATCTTCCTCAGAAACTCTAAGTTAGCTAAATCCTCAGAAAATGTCAATATATTGGGGCATCTAATTCATTCTCTAGCCTGACAAGAAAAAACACAAACTGAAGCTGATAATCTTACACAGTCCAGTCACATTAATGTGACCACCACGTACTTTCCATGTCAGAGTTAAATAACCAATCACAGAAGGCAGGTGGCAGCACAGTGCAGTTGAGCGTATATAAAGGGTGTGTGAGGGCTTCGGAAAACATTTCAATCGTTGGCGTAATGCAGAAACGAAGCGATTTATCCGACTTCCAAAAGGGCATGATCATTGGCTTTCGGGCCAAGGGTGGAAGCATTTCCGAAACGGCTGAGTTTGTGAACTGTTCGCGTGCCGCCGTGGTAAAAGTGTACCGTGCATGGCAAAATGGGACTGTCCAAAATCAGCGACGTGGCAAATGTGGTGCACCACGGGCCATAGATGACAGAGGCGAACGACGGTTGCGGAGATGCGTTCGGGCAGATAGACGGGCTACCGTTGAGCAACTGACCACCAAAATGAACCAAGGGGCTACCAAAAGTGTCTCCCAAAGTACTATTCAGCGAACATTGCTGCGTCTGGGCCTCCGAAGCAGACGCCTGGTTCGTGCACCTATGCTGACTGCTGTTCATCGACGGCGAAGGCTAGAATTTGCACGCCAGTACAGCAGCTGGACGTCCACTGAGTGGCGACAGGTTGCGTTTTCGGATGAATCGCGTTTTATGCTCCATCGGACAGATGGACGTTGGCGTATAAGGCGTGAAACCTCTGAAAGGAACCACCCTGCAACCATTGCCGGAACGGTCCAAGCTGGAGGCGGGAGCATTATGGTCTGGGGAATGTTTTCCTGGCATTCTCTAGGTTCACTGATCATTGTGGAAGGCACAATGGATCAATACAAGTACGCATCTGTCCTTGCGGACCATGTTCACCCCTACATGCGCATTGTTTTTCCTCAGGATGATGGCATCTTCCAGCAGGACAATGCGAGGTGCCATACAGCTGCCAGTGTACGTGCGTGGTTCGAAGAGCACCAGGATGAGTTTACCGTCCTCCCCTGGCCAGCAAACTCACCTGACTTAAACCCAATCGAGCATCTGTGGGACCATCTCGATCGAGTTGTTCGCGCCATGGATCCTCAACCGCGTAATCTAGCGCAGCTGGCCACGGCATTAGAGTCGGCATGGCTCAACATCCCAGAGAACACCTTCAGGGACCTATGTGACTCTCTTCCTGCACGTCTCGCAGCAGTCCGCTCTGCGAAAGGTGGTTATTCTGGCTTTTGACAGATGGTCACATTAATGTGACTGGACTGTGTAATATCCAGGTGTTAGCTTACGCTCAGTATTTCAAACATTCGTTAGACCCACCATGTCTTCAGTTATGCATTTAAAGAGATGCTCAATTTTCTGCTGTAAAGCAAGCTTTAAGTTAAGCTATTTTGACGACTGGTATGTCTTTAGAGAATTATAAACACATTTACGGAAAACTAGACTATGATCCTCAGTATGTTAAGAGTATGAGATGTACTTTCGACTTGCAGTAATTTCAACTTACGGTTATGATATTATCAATTTACAATTATTGTGTTCTGCTTGGTTTCTGGAACTTTAAGTTTCGAATTAGAATTTAAATGTTAAGATATGTTACTAGAACATAACCGAAATTAATTGGAGAGCTTCAGCATAGACGTACGTCTACTTTCTTGAATTAAAACTGACACGAGATTCGTGACATCAACACAAGAATCAGAAAACATAAAGAACGACATACAGAAAATATTTTTCAAGTGAAATAGAAAACAGAAAGATGGTACATTATTCACGGAAATATTTTCAACATCCTGGGTCATTTCTCAGAAAATGGGCCCACCAGCGGCCGAGCGGTAAAGACGCTGAACACTGGTAGTTCGGTCCGAGGTTCGAATCCCGCGAACGGGCTGACTGCATGGGCGTTTTCGTGGTTTTCCCCATGTGTAACGTGTATACGAGCCAGTTTCCCTTAGAAAGTCCTCCACGAAGGCATCCCTCCCTTTAGGCAGATAGCCCTCGTGTGCTTTGCCATAATTGAATAACCTAACCTAACCTAACCATTTCTCAGAAATATTTTTGCAGTCTTTATGCATGGCTAAATGTGCCGGTTTTGTTTAATAAACTACTGATTCTAAATCCATTCAGTAAGTGGCCATTCAGAAACCGAGGCATTGTTGCCGAGATTAACAACAAAAAATCATTTATTAGTATTTCTCTGTCACTTGTCCAATAAGTATTTGAGAAGGTCATCGCTCACCGATTGCACGCGCTTGTGATATAAATACTTCCGAAAGGAACGACAGTGAGGAAACATTTCTTGTGAAATGTAAATCATATTTGATAACAATGTTTCTTCAACTAAAGTTCTATACAGCTGCACCTGCTTAGAATTCTAGCTTATAGCACATGATAAAATAAACCGTCTACAAGATCAAGAGGTCTAAAATGAATCATTATTCTTTTCATTCTACTAGAAATACTTGAGAATATGAAAATAGAGCCAATTTAGAGGTTCGAACAGGGCTTTGGTTTGAATCCTATCTAAACTGCCTTGTTAGATATTTACATATCTAAAACAAATATTACAATCATGGGAAAAATCGAACTAGTTGCAGTTCCACCTCGCTTACGCTACAAAATATTAAAATGGATTGGTGTTTTCTCATGCGGGAAATATAAACAAAGTTCTTATCTTTTAAATTCCATCTCTGATTTTGCATATGGCACATGCAGAGTTTGTCAGCGGAAAGGATTGATACTTTTTTTGTAGACTATGTCAAAAACGAAATTTGAAAAAGAGTCATTAATTAAAAAATAAGTAAATAAAAGTATGCATTAAAAACAACAAAAGGCGATCGTATATACATTCAAAAGAGATGAAACTTCAGTAAAATAATTACGCTCTGCATTCGAAAGAGTCGTATCTGACTCCTAAGGAATGAGAGCCGACCTCCCTCTAGTGGTAAAATGGCGCCAAACCCGATGAAGAGACTCACTCTAGTAAAAGGTGGTCCCTTCTCACCCGAAAAAAAGGGCTGATTGTAATAACGGGCACACTGGAGCCATTGGAGATCATGTTATGACAGACTTGCAGTACGAGAAGTTGATGAACATCTATTAATATCATACTATCATAAGATCACTACGTCTACATTTTCAGTGTTTACTCACTCCAATGTGAAAAACGGACATTTGTCTTGCTGCGGCTTATGTGAAAGATCTATATTTATTACAAAATAATTCTACACGGACAGTACGAAAGTCATACCGACGCTTAACTCATCTATCACACTATAATTAGTATATTTTTCTGTAATTATTACATAAAATCAAAAGTGAGCCACACTTTTGTTTTTCATAGAAGCAAAATACCTCTTTGAACACTTTTAATCAAAAATATACCAGTTTTGGTTTTTAATAAAAATGAAGTTTTATGTTTTTAAAGCAGGAAACGTGTGAATGCATCAGCACTGTTATTGCACATAATGCAGTATATTGATATACTATAACAGCATTGCATT
>KL821609.1:0-56832 GCA_000611955.2 Stegodyphus mimosarum | reverse complement strand
CCACAACGCAATTCATATTTGTTTAAACTACTAGTATTTTACAGCTTAGTATATAACATTTCTTTGAAATTTCTCATTTTCATTCTTTTGGATGCACATTTGACTTTTTTTTATTATTTCATACTGTGACGCATGCGACTGCAGAATGTTAAAGAATGCCTTTTGAGCTCTTTCGTACTCTTCAGAGAGTTAATTCCTACGAAAACGAGAGAAGAGAATTCTCCCCTTTCATCATTGCATTGCACTTAGAATCACAGAAATAATCACAGAAAATTCTCCAATTCTCCCATGCGGAAAATTGTAACAGGCTTTGGATGCCTTAACTAATAGAACAAAAGAAAAAAGAACCGTTTCCATTGGTGCAAAAACTTCAAAACAAGATCTAAATACATTTCGAAGCTACTCGGTGCTTCTAAACAAAACAAAAAGGTTGAGATACCTTTACATATTAAGTTACTACTATGACACAGGAATCGGGAATTCCAGATAGTAAAATCTTCGATAAAAATATTTCAATTTATCCTGTTTTTATGTTCTGAAAAATGTTTCGATATAACCTGTTATGGAAGAATATATGAATATATCGATGTAATATTTAAACAACGAGGAATATTTCTTCTTTAGATATGTTAAAAGTTTCTAGATATAGTGATTCGCCATATCGACATTCTACTATATGTGAATTCATAAGTAGCATTGAGTGTTACTATTGAGAGCATAAATAGTTAAGTGCATTGAGTAAAGCATTGTTTGAATATTTCTTGAATTTGGGGGGGGGGGTGGAATACATCAAAATTTCTTTGAATATTCGAGAGTAAGCAAACGGTATGCAAAAAGTCAAGGAATTAATATTATGCTTCTAATGAAAATACACTCCATACATTAAAGAGGCACACTCAATAGGAAAACACTTTCAACAGTTCTGTATCTCCCGTTTTATTAGGCTGGTTGGCGAAACTAAACTTGCGTTTCTATGTCTTGAAAGCCCGACTTGATAGATATTTCATTTATATGTAGCACTGTTCTACTTTTTTTTAAACGAAATGCCGATTTCTGCCGTATTTCGATTCTACGAAATTATCCCAAAGTGGCAGGTTTGTAAAATTTGCAGGAATAGTTTTGAAAAATTATCTCTCAAAATTTTAGCTCCTGAATGTTTATTAAATTTGGTGTATATTCATTAATAATTCTTTTTTTTTCTAAAATAACTTGGTTTCTTCTTTCACAGTTCGAAATTTAGGTCAATCCAACTGCGTTTTGTAAATATTTTCTGATTAATTTTAAAATTTGTATTTTTTAGTAATTTTTATAAATTTTTCGAAAGCATATAAGTTTTTCTATAAGTCGTATAATTTTTGCCGTCATCTTAAAGCAGATGCATTTCTAGCCATACTTGCAAAGCATTAGTGTATTTTATTCAAAATTTCATATGACATTAGTGAATTTACGTGTTGGCAGGTTCTAAAATTTGGCATCTTTGCTTGAAGCAATAATAACCCCAAATGTGGTTTACTGATCTAAAAATAACAACTGTGATTAAAAAATATAATATGAAGAAAATTATTTGAAAGCATGAATGATGCACCTTCTTTCTTCGCTAGCACACAGTGAAAGGGTAAGTTACCATAAATTAAGAGTTTGACCTAGTGAATTATTCTTGGCGATAAGTTTCTCTGTACGTTTCTCACCAAATTTTACAAAACATAATATTTAGGCATAATTTGAGTTCTAGAATCGAAATGTGGAAAAGCATTGGTTTGTCATTTCAGAAAAAGTCCGATTTTGTGTCTAAATACCTATGTTAGAACAATGCTATATGCAACTCTAATATATAAAGTCGTGCTTCCGAATCATAAGACATAAGAAACTCGATATAAATTTTACCAATTGACCCAGTAGAATAGGAGATATAGAACTGTCCAATTTGTTTTTTAAATGGAGATTGCACCCTTCAAGTAACGGCGAGAAATAAGCATTGTACACAACTACACACTTAGAGTAATCTAGTATAATCGATTCAGGTATGAGCAAATGTTCAGATGCGAATAACTTTCCATTTAATTATTATTCATGCCAGCTAAGTTTTAAAATGAGTTAACTTTCTCAAAAAGCATAAAGCATTTCCCTAAAATTCAAAGCTCAGAGCATAAAGGCGGAGATTCACCATATTTTAAAGCTGCGTAGTCTTCTTATGTTTGAAATGTATTTTGTCAGGCGTAATTTGGGAAATGTAACTCATTTTCAGATGTCGCTGTGAGGGAAATAAACCCAGAAATGATAATTAGTGGTTACAAATTGTATATCATTAGTACATCATTGAAATCTGCTACTAAGCCATTAAAGCAGAAATGAATAATAACATTGGCTTAAATATCATTAAAATATTTTAAGAGTACTTAAATCGTGTATCTGAATTAAAAGAAAGTGAATTATTGCTTTCAAAAGACATCATTTGTCATTAGTAAATTTTTAATGCTGTTTCACAAGAGTTGGATGCACGACAGAAAATTACTGAATATGAAAGCAGGCTTTTACATCATTTATCGCGTTTAAAATATTAAGTTAATATTAATCACACTGCTTTATTGCAACAACAACTACCTAAATCGGCAGCAGTTAATAAATTTTAATCAAGCTGTAATATCAGAAAGCACTGCTCATAAATTCCTACTCAGAAATTTCAAAGGTTTATAATAATTAGCTTGAAAAATAATGATAAAACTAGCTCATCTTATAATCATAACCTTTGTTCTGCGTTCTAACTAGAAACAATGCCCATTCAGGTTTTAGAAAAAAAATTCTGGTTGAAAGATTGTCTCTTTTTTTACTTCCTTGTACGAAGGGTTGCAATCGCGAAAAATTTAGGGTATCATATTTCAACGAAAATATCCATTTTAACCGCTTTCGAAACCATTTAAGTGATATTTTTCGTAACATCTGTACATACGGACAGAATACTAAAAGATTGTTTTTGCCAAAAAGGACTGTAAAGTGGATTTAAAATGAATTCAGAAGAGATTTTTTTCTTGACGTCTGTACTTACCTACGTATGTAAATATTTCGCACAACTCAAAAATTATTAGCCGTAGAATGTGGAAATTTTGCATATGCAGTTGCGCACATCCCTTTTTCGTTAAAATCGGTTGCATCAACCGTGTAGATATATTCCCATTCTCTTATCTGCCTTAGTGAACTTAGTTGTTTCCTTATACGTTGACAAACTGTGAATGTTTTCCTTTTAAAGTGATAGAATTATGTGATTTTTCTGCATGCAATAGTTGTAGAATTATCAACAGTTTAAACGTTGAAATGGCGAGTTAAGTCCAACGAACCGCCGTTTGTTTACATTTGAAACTCGATAGAATAGTGCGTTAAGTGAGTTTCTGCAGCCTGAATGTCTTCTGCCGAGTGAAACCAAAAGTAAACTTAAACTCTAATTTTAATTGTAAAACTTATTTTGTTTAATATTTTAACTGTATTTGGTGTTTTATGTTTTCCTGTATTTTGCAGTTTTTAATGAAGATGTTTTGCGTTTCATGCATTTTTCTTCGCCACGAAGTGAGAACTGAATGAATTGAATGAGGAACATACCTCTAATGAAATTCGGGGCAATAAGTTTAAATGAAATGCAGCAAAAAAGATCATACAAGGAAGCCATGCGGTGTCCACATCAGATTTGTTTTAAATTATGTACGCATTTATTGTAAAGTAAGTGAAAGAATGTTCTTTCTTTATCTTTATTTATTTCAATGCAAATTTAATTTAATACAAGTTTAGAAGAGTAAAACGAACATTATTCACTAAATAAAATGTTTTAATTTAAATAACGATATTGCAACTTATATTAAAAAAAATGTGACTCTTTGAAAGAAAGAAAGAAGATGAGAAAAATGAGAAAGAGAGAAATGTGACTCTTTTTATTGACTAAATGTCACAACAAACAACGCACCTTACAAAAAATGTTCAAAAATAATTGAAATAATGCTCCACACTGTAAGACAAAAATGGCATGGGGTAAGAGAGAATAATCGAAATATACCCAAGATTATTTGATTATTTTAGAAAGGTATTACCAGTTACAGTTAAGCAGTTATTTATGAAGTAAATAAAAAGTAAAAAGCCCACATTATTGTGTATTAATTCATAGTGCATAATGAATTTAATACTAGCTCAATATGAATTTAACATCTGTATACTAATCTTAATGAATTTAACATATGATCATTTAAACCCAATAACATAAAATAGTATGTAAATCAGTTTTTATTGTGTTTGTACAACTGTTATTTGAAAAACTCAATAGACCAATTTAAATGTCCTAAACACTTACATAGAAATTCTAGAACAAAGTCGCCGAACGTCTGCAGAGCATTCATTGAAGAAAGATTAGCAAAACGTATTCTGTAAACTTTTAGCGGGAGCAGCATTATTTACAAGTTGCGTACTTGTTACAGTTACTGGAGTTTACGTATTTGTTACAGTAGGTATTTTCCATCAAATATCGTATTTAGTAACATTATCACATACGTAAAAGTTAAAATATCGTTCAAACAAGCTTCTTTCTTCTTAAATTTAATGAACACTTAGAGCCCACTGTCATTTATCCAAACTAAAAGAAACTAAATTCGTTTCGGATAGCATTAATTTTCGCATATCAAGAGGAAATTATTCCACGAATCAAAGCTAGAAATAAATATTTGTAACATAATTAAGCAAACCTACTTAATTATAATACATACTGATTTCCAAAAATTAAGGAAAATCACAAAACTAGCTATAACTCTTTCACAAATGAGCAAATGTACATAAAATTTTAATATGTTATCAAGTAAGAATTGCTGAGTAAAACAGCAGTATGCAAATTAGTGGTACTGCAACTGAAATACATCATCTGCCCTAGGAGCATAAATTTGCATATATCAAACTTTCGCTGTAATACTGAGATAAAATATCTGTGGTAGCCAAATTGTAAGAATGACTTCCAGGCATCATTTGCCCGAAAAACGCGATGGAGAGCTATTGAGAGACCAGAGGCAGGACAAAGTCAGACAGAAGTGGCCACATGGCTAATTGCGAGTCCTTCTATGGTTCATAGGTTTTAGCAACACTTTCTAACCACAAATTTCGCATCCAGAAGGTTCAGCCAAGAATGACCGACCGTTTCGAACCCTAATTACAGACATTTGCTGTTATGCGCACCAAAGAATGGAACCTCAACTCTCGACTCAATTGAGATCCTGCCTTGCTGTAGCTACTAGAAGGTTGGTGTTAACGTCAACCATGCGAGTTAAGACTTCGTAGAAATCTTCACGAAGGAGGTCTGTAAGCAAAGCGACCAGCCATTTTCGTGTCGCTCGAGTCACGTCATAGAAGAAGACATTCGAGATGGTCACGTCAACATGTCCACTAGACAGCTGACCAATGGAGAGCTGTTTTCTTTACGGATGAATCCAGATTTGCCTCCAGAGCAAAAATAGGCGTTATTTGATTATGAGAGATTCTGAAATCTGTTATAATCCATCAAACATCCGTGAAAGAGATGCATACGGAGAAGGCACTGTCTGTGTTTGTAGTGGTATCCCTTTGGTTGGTCGCACAGACCTCCATGTCTTATCACGTGGAACCATGAACACTCAGGCCTATAGCGATGGCATCTTTTATGATTATGTGCGCCCTTTTGGTGATAATAGGAGATAATGTCCTGCTACAGGACGGCAACGCTAGACCACGCAGAACTCGCATCATGGATGATTATCTTCACCAACAAACAATTCAGCGCATGGAGTATCCAGCTCGATCACCAGACCTGAATCATATTAAGCATGACTGTGATGCTTTAAGAAGACATACAATTGCTCTCAGTTTTTCTCTTCATACCCTTGATACGCTTGCAACTGCCTTGCAAGAGCAACTGCTCTCACTTCCTACGAAACTGATAAACTGCATAATTGACAGCATCGCACATTGCTTTATGTGTTTCATTGCTTCTAGGGAAGACCATACTCTAACTTTTTGAGTAATCGTTATTTTTGTGATCTTTCTTCGACCACAGATGACGTTTTTTATGCAATGTAGACAGGACGTTATGCAAATTTCGAACGTCTTAAAGAGCCAGTACTTAATGCCGCACAATCATTCCTCAGCATTTCTTTAAAGACGAAAGACTGAACTTTAGTGATCAAGTTGTTTTATAACAGCAATAATTTTTCAACTGCACTGTGAGACTATCTACTCTTCAAAGGCTTGCGAAAAGGGCCTATGTCAGGGCAAAGTTTGGAATACATGGCTACTAAATTTGAAGAGACTGGTGAGTGATGTGTGCTGGGAGGAAAAGGATGGCAACTATTTCAAATGAACCTGCGGAAAAAATCTTTCTTGTCGAGGTCGAAAACGCGTCTGTTTCCCAGCATTCTTTGACAAGTACTCGAGCAAACTCACATGATTTATCTCGTCCTTGGTCGTCAGTACGAAAGGTTCTGTGATTCACTGTAAATTTCAAGGTCCATATAAGATCCGAATTCCGCAAGAGCTGCATCCTGCAGACTCGGACGAACGCGCTGATTTTGCTGGCCTTCTTTTTGATAACGCATGGCCTTGGAACATTTTGTAGTCGAACGAATCGCATTAAGCCTAGATGAAGCAGATAGTTCTCAAAACTGTCGTATATGGTACACTACAAGCCCTAATGTTGTGCATGAACGGACTGTGCATTCTGATTACATCAGTGTATGGTGTAGGTTTATTGTTCATTTCACTCTTGGTCACGTTTTCTTCGAAAAAACCCTCCTCAGCACCCTCAGAGTCTACTATCACGAATCGTTACTGCACACTTCTTTAGTAGGGATTCCTGTCTTACAAGAATAAGAATGTTTAAAGACTGCTTGAAATTTTGTATACAGTATACGCATTGTTTCATTGTACAATACGTATCTATGGAAAACAAAACAACGGAAAAAATTATTTAAGCACTTAATATATGAATTTCTGATCAAATTACATAAAAAAAATAAATAATGAAAATATGGTAATAACGAAGAAAAATACTTAAACATGTGGAAAGGATTGGCTCTGAAGTTATTTTAACCACACTCTCAGTTAAGTAAAATTTTGTTTTTAAAAAAAATAAGTTAATTGACTTTCATTTAGATTTAGATTTATCAAACGTATTGCTTAAGAAGATGTTCGTTTAAAAAACATTCAGATGATTGATTTTAATTCAGATATTATTTCTATCAAATGCTTCCGTTTTGAAGAAGAATATCTAAAAATATTTTAATGATTGGTTTTAATTCAAAGCTAATTTAACAGACACTAAGGCTGTTCACATATTTTTAGACGATTTTCATTGTATTTACAGAAATATTTTATCTAGCATTTTTATGTTTTAAATGTTCCATTTGATAAATCTTATACCGCCCTATATTTCTACACCGTAATTTTTAAGACAGTAAAGCGTTTTTTAGTAGCGGAAAAGGTATTTCATCCCATTCATCTTGAACAGCTTTCAAAGCCCAAGGACGGTTGTAGGTCGATGTCTGCACAATCTACTTTTTAAAAGTCCAAAAGCGCAAAGATCCATGACTGATACATGAATAGAGTTTATAGGGATATGATTGCGGAGTATGGTTTTGATACTTGTTCCATTTTTTTTTTACTGTGGATCTTGACGTGCGGCTGCTTGCTTTGTCTTGATAGAGTTCTACAGATTGATGGCACTGTGGGTAAAGAGAAGTTATTTCATATTTGAAAACTGGGTATAAAATATATTTCTGATAATATGTGGAGTCCATCTTAGCAGTTTTCTGCATTCTCTTTAATTTTTATTTGTCGTTATACCAAAAACCAACAGCAATCACAAATCCCTTTGAAAAACATTCTTTATAATCTTTGGACCATGTTCTAAGACTTGTTCTTTTTACTTTGATGATAATAAAGGAATCTCTTTTTTATTGAGGTTATTTAAATACACCCAAGATTCATCTATTGTGACAACATTTTTGCATTTTCGTCTTAATAATTATTTCTCATAGAGAATTCTGCAGCGCCTTCCACTTTCGGCGATACGTTGTGGAGAAAGACGATGCACATCATGTTTTTTTCGCCTTTTCAAGATCCAAATCAGCATTAATCATTTTGTTTACAGTTTACACTGAACCTTTTAATAATTATGCAACAGTTCTTTGACTTCGAAGATTTTCTGTCAACATTAAAGTTCTTTCCTCTGTAACATTCGAAAAATTCGTCTTTTTTCCTTGGATATATATTTTGAACAATTTTCTGCAAGAAACCAAAATTTTACGTTTTCTTCCTTTCTTATTGACAATATTATCTATCTTTGCTTTAGATACCAAAACATTATGGCTTTCACCGCATTTTTTAATGTCTAAAAACGAATAAGTTTCTACGGAAAGAGCACAAACATAGCCTCCCGTCCATTACTTCTTTAATAGCAACATTTTGCATGAAAACAAATTTGTCAAATAACAGACTGTAAATTACACTGTCAAAAATATAGTTGCAGTTAAAAGAAGTTTTCTAAGCAGGTGATACTTTTTACAGCAAAGAAAAGTCGTTTAAAATATGAGCGAACAGCTCTGTATACCGATTAAGCATATCAATCAATATAGCCACCCGACCGAGATAGTGGTTACTGACTGACTACCGTATCGAAGGGTCCTGTTTCGAATCAGGGAGAAGGCATGGATGTTTGTAAATGTGCAGTATCTGTGCGGAATGGGGGCACTCAAAATATGCGGCGAGCTGAAAGTCCTCTTGAGAGCGTGATGGTAGGGGAAGCGAGGTAAAAGACCCGTCCCTCCGAAGTGCTCTGCTTCAGAATTGGGGCGGACTGGGCAAAATCGCATTGTCACCCGTATGGTGCCTAAGACTCTTGACAAAGACAGGCGCAATCTTGATTTCTTGCCATGATGAATTTTGTGAGCTTGCGCTGATTTCAGACAAGCGAGATTAGTCACAATAACAACAGCAACATCAATTTTGATGGGCTTCACCAAACTGACATGCTATAATTGTAATTATTTGTTGCTAATATCTTTATTTCGAGTGCATTTCTCTTAAATTATTAGAAAGAAATTATATTTAAAAACTTATTATTCATACCTGTAAACTATCATTCTTACCTTGAAAATTCCTTCATTGAGGAATATCTTTCGTTATTACTATGTAGTAATTACATGTTTCAGTAATTTAAATAAAATCATCATATCTGATGAAAAAAGTGTGCAAGTTAAAACCCATACAATAGCTTATAATAAACTTCACTATAAAATAAGACATGATGTATTGATACATATCCAAAAGTAACTTATTAAAGATTTCAAGGAACGTTTTTCCCCTAAAATTAAAGACCTTTAATGAGGTCGTTGGTAAACCTTACACAAAAATAAAACGTTGCTTGTGGGTTTTCCTCCTTGAATGTGGCATTCTACTGGCGCTTTGTAGTTTATATTTCTGGGAACGACTCACATTTAAATCCAATTAATCCGAGAGAAAAATGAGCCTGGCTACATTTTCTTAAATTATGTTCAACTTCTTTCTATGTATAATGTTCTCATTAATGTGTTGTGCCTTTCATTAGCAGCGATTAAAGGATGAATAGCAAGACTGTTTATTCAACAGCTTTTCATTTTAAAACCTCATTAAAATTATCTTCATAGCTTTTTAAGTACATCTTCCGGTGTAAAATTAATGGGAATAGCTGCCGTCTGTTTAATTTATTAAATGTCATGGAAACAATCTTAAGGTTTGAAAACTGAATTTCATGAGCATTTTTCAGTAAAGTCAAAATTAATTTTCTTTAGTTGCAAAATAACGCTTAATAATTTTTCTCTTAATACCTGTTAATGACGAGAGGCAAAATACAAAATTTCACTTTAAATAACAGTCATTTATATTGTTTCAAATCAGTGATTAAAGTTAAATGCAGGCTGTTTGCGCATAATTACAATAAACTTCTAAAACTTTAAAGACTATGTAAAATTTTATCTGCATGCTTTTGACTAATTTTTTCAATTTGCCAGTACACAGATAGTATTGCATGGAAACTCCCCCGTACATAAGAAAAACATAACCAGCTAACTGCATTTTAATAAAAAAAAGCATTGCATAAATTCCAGGAACAATAATTTACAAACTGCTTTTATCAGAAAATTATTTTAAAAGTTTTCATTGTCATTTATATATTGCATGTCTTTCTTTCTTTATTTCCTTTTGATTTTAATTTGATGTGCATTAATTTCTCAGTAGAGATCATAAAATTATCAATGCACTGAGAAAAATTGCAAATGAGTTTTCTTCGTCGTACTTTCATTGGTATACAAAAATGATATACATATGTTATTTGTAATACGGGAACATTCAAAAACTAATAAATAGTATACTTTCAATTTAGAGAGAAGGAATTCGTATATAAGTATATAAAATCCTAGTATTTGAAAGAATGTTATTATTTATATCTGCCAATATAATTAGAAGAAAGATATGACGATTTAAAATTTAGTCGTAGATTTAAAAAACATTCTATCATTTCTACCGCAATCAAAGCTAGGTATTTCTATTTCAGGAACATTCTCAAAAGATTTGCAAAGATGGAACGAATCCCGGCGAGGACATTGCAGATTCCTTCTCTTTCTTGACTTCGAAAAAATTCTAAAAAAGATTCGACGAGTGGCGCCCGAGCTAATGTATTATGGATGATAATTCGTCACCACCAGGATATGGCGACTGGGTCAACTCATCGCTAGTCGCCCCTTAAAAAGGAGGAGTATGTAAGGTATTTTCTTCATCCTTTCCGCGCGCTTCTAATGCGAAAGGAAGCACGTAAAATGCATAACTGGGAGGTCCAGAGTTCGAATCCCGGCGACTACACAGCCCATTTTTCATGTTGGTTGCATCCATATAACCTAAAGACTACAAGCGAAGGAAAAAAAGAAAAAGAAAAAATATCTGTAGCATGTTCAGACATGCACTGAAGCTAAACAATTCAGGAAAAGGTTTAAAGTCATGTTATTCATTTGGCTGCACAAGGCAGTGACCTTAAAATACGTTCTTCTGTCATATATTGATTTTCGGAGACCCAAACTCGGTTAGATAACTCTAGCGATTTATCCAACCCTTTACACAGAATGTTGTCTCATCCACAATATGACCTATTTCACATAATCATTGAGTAAGTGAATTAGATAAAAGACATTTAACAACTTCACATAATATATACTTCATATTAATCAAATCCATTGAAATTAGTTTCCAATGATCCTACTTTTTTCCCTTTTCTTCCAAAACTAACTAGCGTATCATATCGGAGGAAAATGTGTTAGTTTCTGTAAGAATACTCTTACTATAAAAATAACAGCTACAATCCTTTTACGAAAATTATATGACATCAAATAAGAAAGTCAGCAACAGCAACCCATCCCATTTCCCTTTAGATAAATAACCTGACAAAACAAAAATCATTTTCTTTCAATCTCTTTTCAAGCATCCACCCACAGAGAAAGAGCTTGTTCCAAGAGAGATCTTTAAGCGCAATAAAGAGGAAATAAAGAATATATCTATACACAACTCAGGATTTTCTTTGGAACTCATCTCTGAAGCACATTTCATTTAAGTAACATTCCTGATACCTTCACGTAGCGTTTATTCCCCAGCTACCTTCTGGCTTCGGGGTTGATTCAGGAAAAATAAGAGGACACATATCGTACTAACCATTTCGGCAATATACCGAATCACGCATACAAATCTGAGTGCCAAGGAAAAGGACGTGAGCAGCATTGCTGGTTTGCGAAGTGTAAATAAAATGGATACCAATCTCATTAAAGTCTTTTAATTCTCTCTTCATGTCTGGCAGTTTAAACATGGATGGTAATTTTAAACTTAAACCCAAGACCACAAATGATGCAGAACTCGTTTCGTATTTTCAATCACTGTATCTTATATTTTTTCTGATTGTAAAAAGGTTATTGTTATTTGATTCTTAATTAATCTCTTTCAAATAAATCATATTTATTAGTGACATTACGCTAGTAATTTTGGTATAAATGAAATGAACCTTCAGCATTGCAAAACTTCGAAACTTTTTATTTATGTTACAGTAAATATTTTAAGATATGTGCGTACAAAATAATGCAACAACATAAATTTAACCAGAAATTTACACGTCAATAATCCTATTCTACAAAATAAAAACTTTTCATCAGGTTTATTAGTCCAAGGAGGCAATTTGCCAGAAGGACTGTTGATTTCCTTTTGACATCTTGCGTTGATTGATTAAAAGCGTTGTTTCACTTTCCAAATTGTTGCCACCAAAAATTATCGCCCTGTATTATATTTAAAGAAATTAAACAATGCAGAATCTGCATAAATGTATGTATGTTTCTCGCATTGTGATAAAACGACGGTACTTAGAGCCATCTAATTTTTGAATGACGTAATCCTACTGCGAATACGAGCACCTAGAGGCCCAAATTTGAAATTTGGAACTTGTTTTATTATCGATTTCACATTTTCTAAAACGTTAACGAATTTTTGATTAACAAATTCAAAGATTTCAAAGCGAGCGATGGCAACGTTGTGCAAAAAGAACTTTTTTATCTCCAGCGCGTGAGACTGTGTATCGGAAATTCTAAAGATATGCTCAAGTTAAAATTATTTTTCGATATTTGTCTTGAACTGACTTTTATGAACATGAACTAAGAACATGATATTTAATAAATAAAGGTAACACACAAAATGAGAAAAAAACGCCCCTTTGGACGTAGTTTAAAATCTGAAACCTTTCAGATTTTTATTATTATTATTATCGGTTTGCAATTTTGTAAAACCTTAACGAATTTTTGATTAACAAACTCAAGGATTTTAAAGCAAGCAATGGCAACGTGGTATAGAAAAAACTATTTTTATCTCCAGCGCGCGAAACTGTGTATCAGAAATTCTAAAGATAGGCTCATTTTAAAATTATTTTGCGATATTGCTCTTGAACTGAATTTTATGGTTTAAACGCGAAGCACATGATATTTAATAAATAAAAATACACACAAAATGTTAAAAAAACGCCCCTTTGGACGTAATTTAAAATCTGAAACCTTTCAGATTTTTTTATACATATTACTGTGATTTTTGTAACGTGACCTACATAGTATGTTATAATTCATTGTGCTGAAATTATGTATGTATCTCGAATGAAACGAGTTTATTATCATCTTACAGCTGTTACTGAAAAGTCGGAGGCCCGTTACAGATTTTCTCGCATGGTGCAATAAATATAACAACGTTTTCGGTGACCTCTCTAGGAAAGCTGAAATCATTGCCATAGTAATAAGCACAAAACTTTAGAAGGTACTGAAATTCGTGAACAAAAGATTATGTATTCAAAATGTGGCAACTGGCAACCACGTAAGTGCATATTAAAGGAGCCTTTGAGGTTCAATGAAATCTGTTATCATAGAGGTCATGTACCTTGTGATAAACTTGTTCACATACGTCACCACTATATGGTAGTGTGTTGAGAGAAGGCAGGGCTGCGAGAAAATTGATACAAGCACTACTATACATATCATAAAAATAAAAAAAAATTCAGAACAAAAAGAAGATTTACGATTGCCATAGTTGCTTTTTTGGCCTACTTCAAAATACAAATAGTGAACTGCGAGCTGTGCTCCTTCTGGGAGTTCCTTCTTACCATTTATCTTTTGTTGTTTCCAAACAATTGCTGCTGTGAACTTTTGTTGTTCTGACAGAATAAACAACTCTCATTCAAAGCGCTGTCAGTATACAGTTGACGGGAGACGGAAACACTATCATTCTAACAAAAGGTTAGGTCCTATCGTCTCGAGTCCCCGCTTATCTAGCATTAATAGATTCATTAAATAACATTGTAAGATATTGTATCTGCTGTGGCTTAGGACATAATTACAAAATTTACATAATTATTGCATTATTTCCGATACTCAGATTTCTTTACAGCAAAACATGCTTTCAATTTGCACTGCACAAAAAAAAGGAACAGATCTATATCTCCCGCTTTACTGGGCCAATTGACAATATTCAAATTGCGTTTTTCGTGTCTCAAAAGCGCGACTTAGCTTATATATTACATTTATATATAGCATTGTTTTAATATAGGTATTTTCACACAAAGTCGGAGTTTTTCTGAAAGGACGTACCAATTTTATTCTATATTTCGATTTTACGGCTCAAATTATGCCTAAATATTAATTTTTGTAAAATTTGCTGCGAAATTTGCGGAGAAATTTAAAAATTTATCTTGGCGTATTTTTTTTCAGTTTGCGCCAAGAAACATTCACTTGACGAACTTCTTAATTTATAGTAATCTATTTTCTTTTCTTTTTTTTACTGTTTACGAACGGAAAAAAGGTCACGTTCATTACTTTCAAATATTTTTAACAAACAACAAGTGCGTAAACCACATTTGGCGTTATTTTCGCTTATAACGAATATGCCAGATTTCAAAACTCGCCAATATTTAAATTCACGTATATCTTAAGAAATTTTGAAAAAAAAATTTTTCATTTTTTGCAAGTGTGCCTAGAAATACATCTACTTTAAGATGATGTTAAAAGTTCTACAGGTAATAATACAAAAACCTTTTCGAAAAATATATAAAAATTATTTAAAACTACAAATTTTAAAAATATATCATAGGAAATGTGCTAATTATATTTGGATCAAGCCCAAATTTCGAATTCCGGAAGAAAAAATGAAGTAAGTTTAATAAAAAGGAGGTATTAATAAATATATATCTAATTCAATTAACATTGTGAAGCTAAAATTATGAGAGCTAATTTTTTAAAAGCTACTCTTGCGATTTTTACAAAACTTGGCAGTTTGGCATAATTTGAGTAATCGAATCGAAATATGGAAAAAAATTGGAATGTCATTTAAAAAAAAGGCTTATTTTGTGTCAAATTACTTACATTAGAACACTGCTATAATTAAATCTAATATATATCCTAAGTCGCGCTTTCGAGATATGAAAAACACAATTTGAATTTTGTCAATCGGCCCAGTAGGACGAGAGATATAAACTGAGCTTTTTTTTTCCGCAATGTACATTAAAATTGTGTCGTTTATTGAGTACTTCCGCATCATCTTTGTCTTAAATATTGTACCACAAGATGAAGATTATAAGTATCTGCCTGACTGTACAATATACTTATTACTCTAGAATACTATTTGTTAATGACTGAACAAACTAATGTTCTGCATCACACTACTGAAGCAATAATTACTGCTGTACAGGACACACACCAACACTCAGAGATGTATCTTTTCATATAATGGTTTAGTAATTCATAGATAGATTATGTTAACCACTCCGCAGCTGCAAATATCTCACCACATAAGGCACTATATTTCTGGGATGCTGGCGACTGTAAAATACCATGCTGTGTATGTTGTTCTGGACGCGTGACATTCAGTTTACATTATAAGGTATTTCTTCAGCCTTCTTGGCATCCCTTCGTAAGTGTAGTGGTCAGCACTCTCGACGCGTATTCGAGAGGTCCGTGGTTCGAGTCCCGGCGAGAGTATTGTTTTTTTTTTTTTCATCTCTCTTGCTTTCAAAAAGTACCTAATGACTTCTACAACATTTTTCCTTTTTAGAAATTATGTGACGTTTATCTTCGGGGTGTCCGATACATCCGACCGCCAGCGAAAAGATTTTATTTGAACATTTTCAGTTAATTGTACACTTGCAGTCAAAGGATAAAAATACTCGAAAAGACAAAATGCTTGTGGCAAAACTTTCTGTTGTGCATATTTTGGGCTCCCCGATTAATTAAAGAACGAACAGAAAATTAATTTAATTTATATCTTTCTAAGCCTTTATTAGCCATGTACGTTTTGCTAACCGTGTTTGCTGAAACGATTTGAAAGCCTGAGGGTCTGCTGCAAGGCTTATAGGCGGACGTCATTTTGTAATTCACTTATTTGAAATATTTAGTTTAACTTTTCTGTTCTATAATCTGGCACGAATAGGAGTTTTTCTCTTATTATAGTATAGGAGCTATGTTAATTGTTAGGTTAATAAAAAGCTTTGTTTTAAAAAGATTAGGGCATGGACATGGGTCACTTTATATGGCCAAAGGTTAACATTTAAGGCAGTTAGGTTCCAAAAAAATTAAACAGATATTAGCTTTAAATTATAAATTAAACGAAGACTCAGTAATTCAAATTTCTGTTTGAAAAAATTACACTAGCATTATCAAGAAAAATATATACCATTATACGCCGACTACCATCTTGAAACAATTGTTGGAACGAGTGAGCAAAGAAATATGTCATATATGAAAACTAGTTACAATAAGTTTATTTGTAGTAACGGTTAAAATTTAACCAGTTTAAATGTATAGTTTACATGATAAGCTTTCATTAATGTTAATTTTAATTTAGTTTAACTTTATATTAGTTCAATATTTTTAGTCTGGGCTAAGAAGATTTAATTTAGCTAGTACGTTCTGGATTATGTAATTTAGGGAGAATATACGAAGCTATCTTCATAGGTTATGCATCCCAGTTTGGGAGGAGAGTCCCAGGAATTGGAATTCGAGGGTCTGATACACAGCTTTTCCTACTACCAGCCACTGAAGAAGTAACTAAATGTAAGACTTTCTATACTTAAACATTTGGTGCATGATTGTTCAAATAATAAATCTGCAGTGTTTAAATAAAAAATTTGTAATTTTCCACGCCTATAAAGTCCTAAAATGTACTCAAAATTTAATACAGGCTTTATATTCTAACTGTTTCTTAAATAGCCATTTACCTTACAAGAATATTCGTGTAATAACAGAATGTACATCTGCATTTTATTTCACACAGGACATGATGAAACCTCACAAATGTTAGATACGGAAATGAGAGGTTTAAAATATCAATGAAAAAGATTTGGCCTATTAATGAGAATGCATAAAAATAGACTGTTTTGTGTTATTAAAGATATATTTCTAAATTTGCTTGCATGGTGAAGAAGAATAATGGCTTATGCAAGAAAGGCTCTAGTCATCTGGACTCCGTGCAGCCTCTAATAAAATATTGTTCAAGAAACTATAAAAAAAACATAGGAATAAAAACATACAATATCATCTTACGTTTTGTTTACATTCATTATTAAAAATAAGAACTTGGTTCATACTGTACTCCTCCTCTCCCCCTCCCCCAAAAAAACAGAAGAACCGAAAAGAAATTTTCAGCAAATCAGATACGTTTGCCAATCCAATTACTATGAAATAAAAAAACTCATATCAGATAATCTTCCAAACGGTTGCAGTCTCGCAATACGTGGGTCGATCCAAAAAAGTGTCTAAACGTAATAGCCATCACAGTTTTCCAACACATCATAATAGTCTATAAATCCGGAGAACCATCATCGCGCAGCAGGCCACCACTCTCTTCAACAAAGAAAAAAAAAACACCAGTAACTTCGAGGTTTGGTTTTGGCTTCATTTATTTAATTACAGCAAAGCACTCGAGTGTTATCTGCTTAAAGGGAGGGATGCCTTCATGGAGGACTTTCTGAGGGAAACTGGCTTGTATATATGTTTTGCACGTGTGGAAAACTACGAAAGCGCAAATACATCCAGCCTTTGCCAGATTCTTACTCGGAACAAACTATCAGCGTTCAGCAATTTCACCACTCGGCCGTTGGTATTTCACAAATATGCATTTTGACGAACGATAAAATACAACATTAAAAATCAAACGCGAGTTCTCCTTTGTCCGACAGTAATAACAGAGCAAGGTCTACGAATTTTATCATGAGAAACAGAACAGAATTACGTCTGTCCCTGGCATGGCCTTAGGTACTTCATACTGATAGAATGACATTAAGCTGTTCTGTCCTATGTCTGAAGAAGGATTCCCTAGGAAATGGGTCTAAGGGTGTCACAGCCCTTCCCCTATCACCAAGTTACTTGAGGGACTTTTGGCTTACCGTATATTTTAAGTGCCCCATGCCACAAGCACACTGCTTACTTACAAATATACTTTACATACATCCTTCTCCGGGACTCGAAACCAGGCTCAGTGATACAGCAGCTAACAACGTTAAAACCTAGGCAGCTCGATAGCGAGTAGATCAATCAATGGAAAAATTCCACTTGTCTGTCAGAAAAATGAACTGAAACGAGCTTCTTTATGACAAAAACACTTGCTCAGGTTATCTTCAAAGTTAATGCAAAAAACAGTCCCTAAATGAAGCTGAAGCAGTCGCTAAGTTGCTTTCAAATCATCAGCGAAATACCAATGGAATACATTAATGTCACATGTTCATACCTTGTTTCTTGGTTAAAGAGAAATAACGTTGCAGGAAATTAGAGTAGTACCACACATAACGAATGTTATTATTACGGAGTTGAGATCGGAAATAAGCAATTTATGTTGAATAATTATAATTCGGTTTATCAGGCCGAGAGTGCGGCGGTTTACCAGGCCTTACTTTGGATTAAAGAAAATGTGCGAGATGGTGCTCATGTTAACATATATACAGATTGTCTCTCGCTGTTGCATGCGCTTTCCCGGCCAGATAGCGATAATTTATTTATTGTAAACTTGAAATCATGTTTATATAGTGTTTTTACTAGAGTGATATTGGGCTTGCACTGGGTTAAAGCCCATGCAGGTTATCAGGGCAATGAGAGAGCTGACAGTCTGGCCAAAGAAGCTGTATCTCAAATTGGCCTTGTAAATATTGAACTACCTGGCTCTCGGAAACCTGCAATTAATGTAATGAATAAACAATATATAGACGAATGGAAAGATAAATGGTTGCCCTCTGATAAAAATAAGAATTTCATGCATATGATTAAAGTAGATTATAAAGGAAAATTATATAACAATAGCGATTGTAACCAGGTGTTAACGGGCTATGGAAGATTTCCCGAATATCTGAGCAGGTTCAAACTACAGGATAATGATTTATGCTTGAACTGTAAAGCTCTTGGTGATTCTGGACACTTTATTTTGGAATGCAAACTAACTGAGTTTATTCAAAATTTGATGACATTAAATGTAGTAAATTTGAAAATTTTGCAAGGGCTATAATGAAATTTATAAACGAAAATAGAGTTCTTGTTGGTGTGAATGTGTGATGTGTAATTGTTATGTGTTTAACTAAAGTAAATTTCCTTAATAATGTAATTATAATACCTTTTATATATATATGTATATAATAATTATGGTTTTTTTCGTTGTTGTTGTTTCTTTTTGGTTCTTCTTTCTTTCCTTTTGTGTTGTCCTTCGAGATTATTATCAGCTGCATCCTATTTAAACCTGTATATTTATTATTTCATTTAGTTATTTTTGCTAACTTTTTAGTTACTCGGAATTCCGAGTTTGGTTTCTCTGAATATTTATAGAATTTCGTTAGACTATTAGTTTTTCCGGCTATATTTTTGTCTTGGGGAACCGGTTGGGTCGTTGGATGTCCTCGTTTGTGGCTTGGATTGAGGCATCTCTTAATACCATAGGGCCACAATGTGGCCAGGCGGGTGAGATGTACTCTGGATCGTACATAGCGAATGTTCCCTATAACGAAAGCTCGGACGGTCCAAAATATTTTCTCATAGTGAATCTTACCGAACTTCATCCGACATCAAATTGAGGTCTAAATGTGTTTTACTTTATATTTTAACTGCGCTTAAATGTGAAATATGGTCTTTGTATAAACAGAGATACCGATCAGAGGAGGAGAAAAATAAATACATTTTTTAATATTGATTATTACAAGCAAAGAATTGTAAGCACACTCTCAAAGCAAAATTTTATTAAAATAAAAGTGGGAAGACGCCCAGGTCGCAGCAAATAGTGGTACACCAAACAGTGTAAACTATAACGAACTCCATTCCGGCACAGATTTCTTTCGTTCACTATTCTTCTATTTAGAAGGCAAGGAAAACTAGAAAATGCGCAGAAAATGAGAATTTCATTAAAAGTATATCAGTAAGAATTTCAATTAAACTGGACAGCAAACACTCAAGCTATTGCTAAACGCTGTGCATCATGTTTCTGAAGTTCCAAATGTTAAAAGCAAAATTATGTTGTTGTCCCAAAGGCCTGGACACTTGCAACTTAACGCCTTTGTAGGGAACGGCCAATACCCTTCGGTTATTCCGCCGTCTCATCACCGACAGTATTAGCCAGAGGACATCGTAGAGGATCACCGAATTACACCCCTGGGAAAGCGAAACTGGTGGAGAACACACCAAGAGCGGATTTATTATCTGCAAACCTCTTCCTCTAGCACTAAACTTTTCTAGAAGACTTTCGGCTAGCCTGTATTTTAAAGGATCCCATGTTACACTATATCTTTATAAGCATCCATTCTTTCTCTGGGTTTCCAGCCTGAGCCCAACGATAAGACCCGGGTTTAAATCCTAGAAACGGTTATGGATCCGAAGAAAGTTATTAGCCATTATACCAATTAAACGGCTCAAAAGATAAACAAGTAATTATGTAAGGATTTATTTTTTATTGAGATTTAAAACAACTAAAAAGGTGCAAAACAAAATGCAAACTTAATAAAACAAATCATTTGAAATATTATGACATAAAAAAGCATTTAGAATAAAAGAGTTTTTTTCATAATGTCAAATATACTGTTGCAAAAATAATGTAAAATAATTTAAATGTGTAAATATGCTGCTAAATAAAATCTTTCTTTTCATTTTCCAATCATTGTAATATAAATATGACGGTTAGAAATCTATTTTACAATTCCTTTCTCTTAATATTTCGTCAAATAAAATATATTTAAGATTATAACCTTTAAGTACGAGTATTTTTATATAAAATAAATGCGCTTTTCAATTTTATTTTTGAGCAACAAATTCTATGTTTTGTAATTAAAAAAGCCGATGTTTACGCCACATGACTTCCTTGTACGGAATATTAAATTATACAAATTTTTCCCTGCATTTCATTTAAACTAATTGAATTGAATTAAATCTAATTCGCCCATAGAGCAAAAACCACAACCGAAAAAATGCACTCTTTAAAATTCACTATATTGATTTACCATAACGACAGCCTGGCGCTAGGTTCACTTAACATCATTACATCTCATTCATTTTAAAACTCAGAATGCACAAAAATTATATTACCTGAAAAATTGTCTAATCATTGCTGCATATTCTATTCAAATACTATAACAAATCTAAACCGATGTAGAAAAGAAACTGAGCAAATAAAAAAGAAACAGTTTTCCACAGACGATTCAGCGTCGCTTACCTAATATGCATGCGCTGCTCGTAAACATTCTTCTCTGTCCGAGACAGACTGGCGACAATATTTGCTGCTAATGCGAAACACCTATTTCCTCGAATTTCATTAGAGATACACTTTCATTCAATTAATTCAGTTCACACTTTGCTGCAAAGCAAAAATACATCAAAACTCAAAAAAATATTTTCATTAAAAATGGTTAGGTTATTCAATTATGGCAAAGCACACGAGGGCTATCTGCCTAAAGGGATGGATGCCTTCGTGGAGGACTTTCTAAGGGAAACTGGCTCGTATACACGTTACACATGGGGAAAACCACGAAAACGCCCATGCAGCCAGCCCGTTCGCGGGATTCGAACCTCGGACCGAACTACCAGTGTTCAGCGTCTTTACCGCTCGGCCGCTGGTCGGCCATTAAAAATGGAAAGATGTAGAAAAGCATAAAACACCTAGTACAGTTAAAACAATTAAAAAAGCAATTTTTACAATTAAAATGACAGTTTCTACGCACAAGCAATCAATTCGGCCTACAGACAAGAAGGCAAATTTTTCGGGGCACAAAACCAAAACTTTCCTTTTGGTCCCACTCGGCTAAAAGACACTGAAGATTCAGAAAAATTTGATTCACTATTCTGCAGTTTCAAATGTAAAGAAATATGGCTGCTATGGTAAAAATAATAGGCTTAGCTGCAATTAAGACTATTTTAAATTGTTGATAATTCTACAAATATTGCATGCAGATTAATTAAGAGCATTAAAACAATATAATTCAATCATTTTAAAGCAAAAAATACACAATTTACCAACATATAAGATCTAACTGAGCCGAGTAACAGAGTGGATATATATATACTTTTGTGCGGCCGCTTGCAACCAATAGGGGAGGAGCACAACTACATGTTGTACTAGTCCTATGTATAAAATTTCAACGTTCTAAAGCTAATCGTTTTTGATCTATGCGAGCTACATACATACTAGATACGAACGTATGTACAGACGCCACAAAAAATTCTCTTCTGAATCCATTTTAAATCAGTTTTATTATTCGTTTGGGAAAAAGAGTCCTTTATTCTGTCCTTACGTACAGATGTCACGCAAAAACATCGTTAAATTGCATTCGATAGCAATCAAAATGGATATTTCTTTGAAACAGGGTACCCAGAATTTTTTGTGATTACAATACTTCCTTTACTTCGTACAAGGAAGTAAAAATGAATTCGAATAGCAATATTCAAAAGAGCTCCTTTGAAGCTTTCATATGATAATTTTTTTTTATTTTTCTGGGTAATTTTAAATATTTACCTTTCAAAGTACAAATCTACCCAATTTATAAATTGACCTAAGTGTTTTGAACAAATTAATATTTATTTACAGTCATCCCCAGGAGAAAAAAATGGCGAAACGAACCTTAATTAAAATTGTGATACTTGATTGAACTTGTATTAAAATAGTGATGTAATTAATATTTAGAAAACCTGTTTGCTTCTCATTTTGCAGAACTAAAGTTTTCAGTTTAAAACAAGTAAATTAACTAAAAGCTTAAATGAGTAATTTTGTGTATTCATCAGCGCGTTAGTTGATCCGATTAACTTAATGACTTTCTAAAAATGTTCCTAAAATTGCTTATAGTTTACCAAAAGATTTTTCGGTTAAAAGCTTACATAAAAAAATCTATTATTTTAAGTTTAATATTACTTTGAAGCTTGTGAATGTTTAAAAGCAGAGTACCTTATTGTAATTAGCTGCGTTTACAACGGATAATTTTAATACGCCTCCGCTAAAAAAAAGTTCTTGCAATTTAGTAACTGCATGTTATCTTACCTGCTATTTACAAAACCTTTTATAGATAACACTTTTTAAGAGAATTCTTTTTGTTATTACTCGCTTTAAAAAGGATATGCTATTTTCAACGCAAACGTATTCTCCTACGTAAATTAGTTTTAAATAAAGTATGAGATATTAGTTTTACTACTAACTTAAGCCTTTTTTGTTGTCATCAGAACAAATTATTTTTACATTGTGTCTTAAAGTTCTTATCTATACGAATGTACCTTTATGTTCTAATATGAATGAATGTAACCGTGTCTAATCTGGATGTAATCGTAAAATCATAGAAAATATTCAAAAATGTTCTGAAGTTCAGTAAATAAAATTGAAACAATTCTTCAAACACTATACCCATCATTTCTAAGCCGTATGAAACTACATTGCAGTCACAGATTATTGCATTTATTGTTTCGGTTTATAAACATTAAAATTGCACTGTAGTATAAAATACAGGGTATTTATAAAGTCCCAGACCCATTTTGATGTTTAATAACTCATTAATAATAAAGATAGATTAAAATTAATAACATAAATGGTTAGATAGACTCAAAAATTTCATGACCCTTGTCAGTGAACTTCCACGTGTGCCCTCTTCGTTGCACGGAGAATATCAAGTCGATATTCAATTTCACGCCAGGTACCGGCAAGCATGTCGGCATCCAACGAGGCTATCGCGGTTGTAATTCTGGCTTTTAGGTCATCAATGTTCGACACTCTCCTTCTGCAAACGTTGTCCTTTACAAATCCCCAAAGAAAAACGTCCAGCGGCGTTATATCAGGTGATTTGGGTGGCCAAGGATTTGGACCTCCTCGCCCAATCCATCATCCTGTAAAATGGTCATTCAAAGAACTACGAACGATGGTACCCCAATGAGGTGGTGCACCATCTTGTTGCAAAAAGACATGTGGCTGAAGCTCTTCTAGTTGTGGAAATACGAAGTTGTCCAATATGTCTAAGTATACGACTGATGAGACCGTCTTTTCTGTAAAAAAGAAAGACCCAATGACTCGGTCGTGCATTAGTCCACACCACACATTAACCTTTGGGGAATCCCTTTGTGCCTCATGGGGGTTTTGAGATCCCCATATGCGCACATTATGGCGATTAACAATGCCAGAAAGATGAAAGGATGCTTTGTCGGAGAATATTATGCGCTTTAGAAATTCAGCATCATCTTCTGTCCTCCTTAGCATATCTGTTGCAAAGGCCATCCACCTAGGCCTATAATAATAGGCAATAGTTGCCAAAAACAAAAGAGAGAAAAATGCAATTAATAAGCAGACGATATTTAGAAAAGTACAAATATTTAGACTGGAAAATGAAATTATCTGAAATTAACCACACGCGCAGACAATATTTACAAAAGTAGAGATATTCTTAAAGATATTCAAACCTGAAAAGGAAAATATATAAGTTAATCCATCAATAAATGCCATAAGTTTGCTTATGTCTTCATTATTTTATGAGTTATTAAACATCAAAATGGGTCTGGGGCTTTATAAACACCCTGTATAATTCACTTCGTAATTATTTGAATGACAATATTTTTCTTGAAAATACTTATTAAAAATCATGTTTTCACACTTTTCAAAATCTGAACACTATCTTTTCGATACGTTGTCCCTTTCTTGGAATACATAATCCAGAATCTGGCTAACATATTTTACATACAATGACGTAATAAAAAATTCCCACATTAACTTACTGAATGCAAACTTCCTGGCGATATTGCTTGTCCAATCGATAGTGAGCAAGTATGGTTCAATTTACAGGTAACTCAAAAGTTTTAAAATATATAGGAAATCTTGTTATTACCGAGACAGGTACAGCAACCACAAAATGAATTATATGTGAAGATTTGAGAGCCTTTTTAGTTCATAATACCTTTTTTGTCTCTACTTCTCGTATCTACATAAATATCTTACAAATACTTTAATCACATACAGAAAGATTTTTTGTTTGTTTCAAATCTTAAAATTTTACCTTATGTTACGCTCTTCTTAATTTTATAATTTAAGAATAATTTTCCCATCATTTAAGGCTCGCTAGCTGCTGACCGGTAAAGTCGCTGAACGCTGGTAGTTCGGCCCCGTGTTCGAATCCCGGCGAACGAGCAGGCCGCATGAGGGCTTTCCAGTTTTCCCCACGTGGGGTAACATGTATGCGAGGAACTTCCCTTAGAAAGTCCTCCCTGAAGGCATCCCACCCTTGAATGCTTTGACATAAAAAAATAAACCGGAACAGTGGCCACCTACTGCCGAGCGCTAAAAGCCGCAGAACACTGGGAGTTTGTTCTTAGATTCGAGTCCCACTGAACGGACTGGCGGTATGAGCGTTTTCGCAGTTTTCCCATGTGTAGTTTATATACGAGACAGTTTCCTTAAAACTACCTTCACGGAGCATCTCTACTTTTCTGTGTAGTGCCACATGGCGGAACACTTAACAAATAAAAAATTTAAGTAAGTGATATCATTTAATGATTCTGATTATTTAAAACTGTGTCCAGTGAATAAATCGCCACCGACATTTACGTCTAACCAGCTAAAATACAGACCAGAAAACTGTTAACTCAGAGAAACCGATAAATAAAAATAAATTTTAATAAACTATTGACAAGCATTTAAACATTACACTTCATTCCAATAACTTTCGAAACATTATTCTGGAAGCTCAGCTTCTCCATAAACAGTTCTAAGACAGATGCGAAAGACAAAAATGGGGAAAGAGAACTGGAATGAATTTAGATTTTTATAAATTATTATAATTTGAATAAAAGAAGAGTAAAAATATTTAAGTATTTTATCAATCACGGTTCATTGAGTAGAAATAAAGAAGCACAGACATTTCTTTTAGTAAAAAGAAAAGAAATTGTTCTCAGTATTGTCTGTTGATTCTTGGAATATAACAAAGTACACTACAGCTATCTGCGTAAGGAGAAAGACGCCTTACTGGAAGCCTTTTGAGAAAAACAGCTTATATTTATGTTATGCATGGGTAAGACCATGAAACCATCCGCACAGCAGCTCATTCCCTGGGATTCAAAGCCGGTTCAAACTACTATTACACAGCAGTTTTAACCAGCTGCTTATTGTGTTTTAATCAGCTGCTTAGTTAGAGGATGCCTTCGTGAAGAACCTTTTAGAAGAACCTGTTTCGTATTTGTGAAATTTAAGATAATCCATTTAAAATAAGGTAAATAATTTCCAAAACTTCCCCTGCGCGGTGATATTGCTGCCTTACTCAATGGCAATCTACTGTTCTCTAATCCCTTCAACCATAAAACAGGCAAAAAGATTAGCATCGGAGTCATTAGCGTCAAAGTCAATTAGCTTAACATCGAAGTGATTTTATTAGAAAATTGTATCGATTTTGAATTGGATACGTAAAGAAGATTATTTATTTTTGAGGAACAAAGTTACTCTTTCAAGATAAAGGCAAATTTTATTTATTTTGCTCCATAAAATAACCTGAGAATTTCAAGTAAAGCTGAAACTCGATTGAAGAATAAGTTTTGAAATATTCTGCAATAATATTCCTCATAATCTCTCACGACAGTTTTCTTAAACATGTTGTTTAAATTTGAGACAGCAATTTGCATTAATACATAATTTCCGTCAGTTGCATTTTTATATTATTATTGCATACGCATTGGAGTTCGTTATGGATTGAATGCGCATAGAACCGATAATAGCTTGATAAAATTTATTTTATCGAGAAAAACACTTTACAGCTCTGAAACTTTCCTCAAAAATATTCGTACAACTCTTCTCAGTGTCACAGAGCACAATTAATAGTTACACTTCAAACTACTGAGACAATGCACAATGTGAAGCGCATATAAAAGACGAAGCTCACAATATTATCAATACTCAGAAGTAAATCTGATTTAGAAGCTGAAATGCTCTCTCCGGTCTTTTATAGTTCCGCCGGCAGCCGAGAAAACTCTAGTACCTTATACTTCTCGAAATTACTGAAAGGCATGTAGGTAAGAATAAAGGAAGGGCCATCTCCGCCCTACGAGCGAAGCACTAGTCCCAGGCTTTGATCTCCAGATGGGTGTTTTCTGTTCACATCCAGAGTTTCCTTCACAGCGCTTTGATAGTATTTCCACAAACGACAGTTCCATACAAATCGAAACGCCGCACTTTTCCTCATAAATGAAACATTCATTATTGGATGGATAATAGAAATTTGCATAGTTTAGTGACATTTACGCAAAACTCACATCTTGAAGATAAGCCTTCTTATAAGATCTAGCTTTCTTGAGAAACATAAACTACGCTAATCTCACTAATGAATCTGGCGAATTCTCGCACAATCGTGAAATGATACCAGCACAGAAGGGTGAAAATAACCCTTTATTAAGTAATAATGTACTTCGTGCTGTACAATAACACCGACTACTTGCGGCGGAACTTAAACGTGATTATACAAATCAATTCAAGACGAAAACGAATAGCGCTGGATTAGCACGTTAAAGTATGGCTAACTTAGGTTGACTCACTAACAGGCGTGTACGATTAATCGAAATGGCCAAAGGGCTTAACAGCAAGCTCAGAAACGAAACGTGCGCTGGCTGGCGAAAAACACGCTCTGACTAAAATCAGAGATTCACGTTTAAATACTCACTTCACTTAACTTTAAATTTATATCCTGGCAAGGAAATGCGAGGGGAAAAGGAGAGGTTCAGGAAAGGTATCAAACTTAAAATAATTTGTTATGCAAAATAAGGAAAACCCTACAGGCTATTTTTCGATAACTTGCAACAGCGATTTTGTGGTGCTTTTAAAATTGTATACTTCTTTCGATGCTCTAGTCTACTCTTTAGTAAAATAGCTAAAAGAGGTATTGAATGTTTTGCAAAATGAAAAATATTAAATATATATGGTTATTTATGCATATGCTTGAAAATCGCATGCATCTGCCTTTAACAAAATACGTAGATATTTCTTACATTATTTATAAATATATTTGGAAATGAAGGATTTATTCATTCATTATACTTTGCATATTGTTACCTCCTGGATTAACCTCGCAGTATGAAAATTTCAGGTATTATTTATGAATTTTGATCAATTAGTTGATTTAACAGTTTTAAAAAATGAAGCAATATTATGCAGAGTGAGGCAATCAAGATTGCGGTCTGATGCCGGTGAGGTTAATGTTTAAATGTGAAATGGAAACTCCCGTGAAAGTTAATGTGAAGAAATATAGTTATTAAATATATCTAGATTTATAATGATTATAAATATTATCTAAATATATAATAAACTTAACATTTAATTGTAAAAAACATAAACTGAAATTCTGTTGCAAATATATTTATAAAACTATTTAATAATGATTATAAATATTATCTAAATATATAATAAACTTAGCATATAATTGTAAAAAACATAAACTGAAATTCTGTTGACAAATATATTTATAAAACTATTTAAGCAAGACTTGTTCGTACTGGAAAGCAATGTGTTGAAAGGTATTGTAAAGCAAATTCTATGAGATGCGTATTTAAGGAAGTAGTAAAGAAGAATTTTTAGAATATGTGCTGTTGGAATCAAGGGTAAAAAATCTTATAAGTAATAAAAAGAATTATGTCTTTACATTTTACAATAACTCAGTTACAAATTTTAAATATTAAAAAAAGAATCCTATTTTTTTTTCCTTTCAGAAATATTTAAAGAAAGTTAAGTACATGGAAATCAGCACTAATATTTAACTATTAAACTAAAAGGTGTATTAATTATAAATTGTCTGTCTCAGATTTTAGATTTAAAAGATGCCTCAGAAGCTAAAAAAACAATCTCATATTTGAAAAAAGTATTTTAAACAAAAAAGAAATAATGCGTTATTTTAATATTAATAATACAATAAACGTCGATCCTAATTTTTGTAATCCTTAACCGAATAAAATCCAATTACCTTAATTTTTTCCCTAATGTAATTAACGTAAACTTGTGAAAATATTTCATTCAAACTGTTCTGGAAAACATATAGCATTTGATTCCGTTCAGAATGAAATGTTATTTAAAAATGCATTCTTTTCACATACTCTGAAATACTGCAGGAAAAAAATGTATACATTTATGCTTATATTTACGACGTAATTACAAAATGTTTACATCCGACCATGCCAATACTCATTGATTGTAATGGTAAGTCACTGAATGTTTTAGTCTCTACGGAGGGATCGCCCCTGCTTGAAAGCAGTAAATGGGGAAAACCGGTCTTCTTACTTCTACATCCATGCTGGAACGCAAAATTTTACGGCAGGATACGTTTATAGTTACGTATAGAAATCAATTACAGTTATTCAATTGCAATAGCTGTTAAAGTTATACAAGGACTGGACAAAAAGGTTCCCAAATAGTTGTTAAGTTTGGCGACTTTTCACGATTTATTGCGAAATTTGGCGACAAAACTTAGTCGCGAAAACCATAGCAGCTTGGCAGTGTTTCGCGAATGTAGCAAGATAGACATTTAGTCGATGTTAAATACACTTGCTCCTGTAATCTTATTTTTTTAGCAAAACTTCTACCTCTTCAGACTCGTGGATGTTACTGATGTTACATTTCTGACTGACTGATTGATGACAGACTCGCTGATGTTACATTTCACGAAAGATACAACTCTTTTAAACATAACTTCACTAAAATTATTTATATATATGTATATATATAGAAAATTCGTAACATTATAAATAATATCCTATAATATTTTTAACGGACGTAACTGCATAAAATATTAACGTACGTTATATTTCTATTTTCAGAGGATTTTTTTCATATTTTACGTGCATTTCTCAGCGGTATAAATAGTCCTTTTACTTTAGAAATTTAAATAAAAGTAGCATTTTAAAATCATCAAGCGAATTTTAACCATATTCGCTATATTACACTCACGTTTGTGAAAATTGCAACACCATGAAGGACTTACGCGAGTGAGCTGAAATTTTCAGGAAATGCAAAGTAGCGCATGATATGCAAATGATTAGAATTGCAAATCCGTAGCGCATGCGTATGCTGAGCAGCGCCCTCTGAACGGCTGATGGATCCGAATAAATAGACGGCTGTAGCGAGGCGTGTATGGTTATCGGTGGTTATCTGCTAGTGGTAAACGTTAACTCAATCTGTACTTATGCCTCGTCGACGAAAGAGAGCGAGATTTGAACAACTTACAGAGTTTGAACGAGGGAGAATCATCGGCCTTCGTGAAGCTGGATTGTCGTATCGTGCAGTAGCCTCTCGTGTGCAGCGTAACAGCAGCACAGTGATGCGCGTTTGGAAGCAGTGGACGGACGAGTGTCGGACAACTCGGAAATCCGGGAGTGGACCCCGAAATGTGACGTCAGCTCGCGATGATAGACACCTGGTCCGCATGGCGCGGACGGACCGTACAGCTTCCTCTAGACAATTGGCAGCACTGTGGTCAATAGCTACAGGTGTTTCATTGTGTGCTTCATCAATTCGTAGACGTCTGCTGCAGTGTGGACTGCGCGCACGGACTCCTTTATACAGGATCCCCCTAACGCACGACCATCGCCGCCTGCGGCTACAATGGGCCAATCAGCATAGAGACTGGCGTGCTGATTGGCAGCATGTCGTGTTTTCTGACGAATCCCGCTTTAATTTGTGGTACCATGATGGCCGCATTCGTGTCAGACGCTATGCCGGTGAACGCCACCTTCCGGAGTGCATTATCGAACGCCACAGTGGACGAACACCCGGAGTTATGGTCTGGGGCGCCATAGCATATCATAGACGATCTCAATTGCTACGAATTGTGGGCAATCTGAACAGCAACCGGTATATCCGTGAAGTTCTACAGCCCGAAGCTGTTCCCTTCCTTCAAAGCTTGCCAGGCGCTGTATTTCAACAGGACAATGCCCGCCCTCATACTGCTCGGATTGTTAAATCCTTCTTTGCAGCGCAGCAGGTACAGCTTCTTCCTTGGCCTCCGTGTTCCCCGGATATGTCGCCAATTGAACATGTGTGGGATGTCATTGGTCGGCGTCTTGCTCGTGATCCTCGTCCTGTTGCGTCTGCAGACGAACTTTGGGTACGCGTACAAACGATATGGAATGCTCTTCCTCAGTCAGACATTCAAACTTTGTTTGACTCCATGCCACGTCGTGTAGCAGCACTTATTGCGGCGCGTGGTGGCCACACAAAATACTGATTCTGATCTCTTGTTCTTGTTTGTTTGCTTTGAACATTTAATCATTTATTTGTACCACTACCACTCAACTGTGTATTAAATTGCATTCAATTATGACGATTCCTTCTTGGTGTTGCAATTTTCACAAACGTGAATGTATGTTGGTTTTCGAGTATTTTAAGTAAGTCAACTAGTCGATACTTACTTTAAATAGCATTTATTCGTCAGGTGAATTTGAGGTTGGATTGATTTTCCTGTCCTTTGCACGCACAAATTACGTTAAATCAGCTGTTGGAAAATACGGGACGACTGCGATTTCTATTCAGCATGCATACATCTTCTTCTCTTAGTTAAAATTAAAATCTGCACGTTTAATTTTAATTAAATGCTTACTGAACTGAAAGTATCCAAAATGAATAATAAAATACTAGATTCCAAATAATATCATGTTCCTATATTTGCAGAGAACGAAACGGACATTGGTGCGATGCCTAAGATATTTTGTTTGTTAAATATCTCGTTTTGTGGAGTACTTTGACAGTACAAATACAGCATGGTATTTACAGACATAATAGGAAATTGTGGTTTGGGGGAATACTATATGCAACATGAATAAAAACAGAATTTCATCAGTTATCTCTCCTTTCGATATATAGAACTCCAGTTATCCAAACCGATTGGTTCTTTATCTGTAATAAGTAACATTATTTTTGTTGATTTGTTATATTTCTTTAAATTTTCATTGACTTAAATGTCATAAAAAGGGTATTGGATTGTTTTTAGCTATATAATTACATGCGATAAAAAACATTTGTAAAAATATAAATGTTCCCACGCTGCCTACTACTCACGATTAAATTAAATGTATTGATCTTATTTCACAGCTGTTCTGCTTATAAATTAAGTATTGCGAATAAAAGTTTTTTTAATGTGTCATTTTCTTAACACCGGAGTTGTATAGAATCTCGAAACTCATTTTTTGTCCATATCACTATTGTGTTAGAGTCACTTTTCATATAGTCGCCACCGAATATTATCGTCATGCATTATTAAACCAAATTCAGTAATAAAGAACCTGAATTCATGTGTGTTTGTTCTTCGCATTGTTGAAAAACGACAATACATAGAGTCACCAAATTTTGAGTAAACATAGTGCATTCTAACACGTCCAGCTCGAAACCCGAATTTTGATTTCGAATTTGGTTTCTGTTAGTTCATATTTTGTACAAATTTAATTAATTTTGATTATAATACTCAGCAATATGAAGTGAGAAGCATCAGCACTGAAAAAAATTCTTCTAAGCATGTGATCATTTCGGGGATCCCAAAGGGGTGTATTGTAGCTCCCACGTTGTTTAACATTTCTATCAATTGACTTTCCGACTCAGGTTTCAGCTCAAGTCTTAAAATGGGCAGGCAACACCGCAATACTAGCGAAGTCAATGAATCCTCAACTTGCCATCCATTATCTTCAGCTATACATGCACACAGTTGCACAGTGCTCTAAACTATGGAAATGAATTTAAATACCAACAAATGCTGTATAGTTAGTTCTCTATCAAAGATGCAAGAAGAATATTAGAATTAATAATGACACTGTCATTCACGATGATAGTCTGTCTGTGAAACATTCTTATAAGCACTTGGAAGTAATCATCGACAACGGACTAAATTTCAAACGCTCCTTTCATATTTTCAGTGTTTTTCATGGCAGTTAAGTGATATACAATACCTTAATCTAATAATTAATCAGTTTCGTTACACGCTTTCTAATTTGTATGTAAGACTATTTTTAGTGGAAACACGGAAGAAGAATTTTTCAAAATATCTACCTATGTGTTGTGGTTGATGATAATAATAATAATAATAATAATAATAATAATAATAATAATAATAATAATAATTTGAAATCGCAATTTATTCATCACATTTCCAGTTTTGTTACACATAGAATTCAGTTTTTACTGATGATGAAATATTACATTTTTTGCCAGCAAAAATTTATTTTTAAACAAAGACACTGCGGCATTATTTCACCTGAGCAGCATTTACTTTTGGCATTTTATTCATATCTTTCTCAAAAGAAAGAAATGTACTTTTTTACAACAGCGTTTTCACTTTTTGCGCTCGTAAAAGATAAATAGCGCCTTCTCTTTAAAAAATTCATTTTCTTTAGTTCTTTGAAAAATTTGGATTATGATAACGTTTACTTTAAAATTATTTACTGTGGTAAATAATATTTGATATGCCAACATTTTTGCACAACAGTCCACCCTCCCCTCCAAAAAAAACCTCTTATTATGAAACTTTTAGCTTTTTCTCCTGATTCTGTTCCTTAAAATATAATGAGCACGAAAGCGTGGAAGTTGTTTGGTTGAAAACAAAACACAAAGCCGCAGCAAAGCTGCATGGAACAAGCAGAAACGCAGTAAGCTCCTTATTTAAAATTTTCTTACTGTCTTTTATGAGTAAAGTGGAATTCCATCTTATTTCTCTGCGCAAACACATTTCCACTGTAATAAATTTAATGTATTTAAATTGCTCATGAAAATGATTTATGAATCATATTTATTTAAACCTTGCAGGAAAGAAAATTTGTTGCAAATAATACATTTTATTGCATAATTTAATACCATTGTTTCATGTTTCCAATGAAAGTAATATTTTGTATTTGCAAGCATTTTTTACTTAAAATAGTTCCCTTTGCTGTATTTCCAAAAATCCAATATATTAGTCAAATTTCCCATACTATACTAGAAGCTTAAATTGAGAATTTACAAGATTCAACATATGAAGTAAATAACTGGTTGCCTTTTCATGCAAGAAATACTGTAAAAATATAAAAATTGTATATGTAAAGACTTTATTTTTGATTATTGATGCTTGCCTGATATTTTATATCAATGGTTATTTGACACTGCCTTTCCAAAATGTAACAATGCACATTTATCATTGTGCAAAATCAACAAAAATAAAAAAATCAATAGAAATGGAAAAAAAAGAGATTTGATTAACAACAAATGGCATATGGAGGTAGAAAAGTGCTTCCTTACGAAAGAAAACAAGTATTATGTAAAAAGATGAAAATAATATTGGATATTTGTAAACTACATTATGACGTTACATTTGGGTCGTTAACAAATCGACGTTTAAATCCAAACATTAAAAAAAAATCTTACATTATTGAAGTCTGGGATCAACCTGCCTTTATATCAATTTACAGCCTTTACAGAATAGAACGGAATACCATTCACCAGGCTTCCGACCTAAGGTAAATAACAAGCGGAGTAATACCTGATCTGTGGAAGAAAGATCTATTCTCTAGCTGTTACCATAGCAAGGTAGTCACTAGCACATCCAGGTAGTCGACATGAATTGATCATATCTAAGTAGTAGTATATAGAGTTAATAGTACAAAAGATGTGGTGTACACAAGCGCATATTATGTTTGATAAAAAAGGTGTATATATTAGTGTTACACAACGAGGATTATGACCAACGACCTTCACAGAAAAGTAAAACATTAGATAAAGAAAACAGTACATTTTATTCTGTGGATAATAAATGGTCCATAACCGTTGAAATGAAAACTAATTGCATTAATCTTGATGTTTACTCGCGAAATAGAAAAAGACTCTAGTTAAAAAAAATAGTCACCCAAGATTGGTGAATGTCATAAAATGTTCATTGCTAAAGAAATCATAAAGAAGAAAAAAATATCTGAAAGCTTTCAGATTTTATATTATGTCCAAACGGGCGTTTTTTTCACGTGATATTCAAAGCGGGAATTGAAACGTGATATAGACATTCGAAGTCATTCGACGCAATATATCGTTAGACATTGTAACGTCTTTGGTTTGCTACGTTACCAGCATAATACCAGTAAGAAATATAAAGAAACCTCGCGCATTAAATTTCTGTTCTTGAAGATGCACTCGATGATAATGTTAATGAACCGTTTTGAAATCGTTGAGTTTGTTAATCAAAAGTTCGTTTAAAGTTTACAAAATAAGAAATAGATAATAAAACAAATTCTAGATTTAGGCTTCTACATGGCCATATACAACTGGAGGAGTATGTTATCAAAATTTGATTTCTCTAGGTACCGTTGTTTTTTCACAATGCGAGAAACATACATATATTCATGCAAAATCTTCATTGCTTAAATTCTTTCTTTTTATAATGCAGGGCTCTAATATTTGGTAACAACAATTTCAAAAGTGGTTCAAAGTTTTATACTGAACTAACGCAAAATGCCAAAACGAAATTAATAGCCCCTCTAGGCTAACAAGTTCGGTTAGTGAAATAGCAGTAAAACTTTCAACGTCCATGATTGATCAAACAGAAAACCGATATTAAAACGTCAGCAGTTCTTTGCATTTTATAACATATGTCAATCGATATCCATTTTACGTCTTATAAACAACAAAGATACCAACAGTTAGTTATGATACTTTCATATTCATGAAGAACACGGATAACATGAAAATCCTTATTCACGAGTGATTTGCACTGGAATAAAGACTTAAATGCCCTTGGGAAACACCTATAACAGTTATATAACGTATGTAGTATAAAACCAAATGAGTCCTTGAACAATTTCAGTTTAAAAGGAAAACAAATAAACACAGTACATAATGAAAAATCTTATTAATAAAACAGCAATAAGCTTTCCAAATGAAAATCTATATTAACAGTACAAAACAGGAAAAAATTATGGCTCTTGTTATAATTTAAGCCTAAACGCTGCTATGTACGTTGGGCAGTCACCAGAATTAGCTGCACTGTCAGTAGAATATGAAAGACCATAATATTTGTTGGAAAAAATATAATTAGTACATTTTGACTCTTTTTACAGGCTTTATCAGTGTGCTCGGCAGAGCACCTCACACAAACTGGATCCGCTTCGCAGTAACTACTAGAATGGCCAAAACTCTGACAATCCTAATATCTCAATATGCGTATATATTTTTGGAAATTACATTCATGAAAACATAGATAAATAGTGCCCGCTTTTCCGAAAGTTTTAGTATAAGCTGGCTCAAGATTAACTAGCCAGTTGTTCCTCCCCTCTGTCCAAGATTGAGGTGTTAAAGGATGTATTATATCAGGAGAAATAGTAACCAAATGGTCACTGCCTCTGCTTCATAAGAGTTGACTGAGTTCATTTACGGAACAATTACATCCTCACGAAGAACCTGATAACTGATTCCCGAGTTGCACCCTCTTGAGCCACCTTTCGTATACCAGTCAGTTGCTCTCGTAACTCTGCAATGTTACCCTCCTGAAATGCAATCCGATTTTCTTATTGTTGTATTAAAAGTTGAAGGTTAGCCACAGGTTGTGTTCTTTGTACAAAAGCCATTCATTAATTTTACATGTTACTCTAAGACGTTGCAAGAAATCATAAAAAGACTCTATTAGATGATGAGCGCTTTATACACGTTGACTCAAGTCACCCCTTAACATTAGTGGTTCATCAGAGTTTGAACCCATGGTGACTGGAGCTGACGTTTGCGCAAACCCGTCTTTCATACGAGATTCATAATACCTTTACCCGAAACATCCGGAGAATAATTGATCTGTTCATGTAAGGCCGAACTCAATCAGGCTAGAGCACCGTCTGTTGCTTCGCGCTGTGTAAGGGCATCCAATTCTGTTAACAGTTTTAAGACATGATTTTTATTTTTATGAAAAATCCTATAATTCTGTAGAGGAGTTCCTAATCGCCTTGTGGCCTTTTGATTCAATTCAGTTTTCAGTTTCAGATTCAATTTCAGTTCAGTTTCACTAGTAAGCTTAGTTCTAAAGTAACCCATTTGTTTAAGAAGATCAGTCTCATCAAAATTAACCTGTAAATCTTCATCCGAGAGAGAAGCAAGTTCATAACTCTGAATTTTCAAATTCTCCAATTTGCTTTCAAATTCAATTTCCAACTTCATAATTTGCAATTACTCTTTTACATATTGTAGGATATTAGTTGTATCACTCTCTATCGTGGCAGAAGGAACAAGAAGTCAAAAAGAACAATAAAAAAACTATTTCAAATAACAATTTCATTAACAAATAATAAAACAACTCAACGTTTTTCAGCAGTGGCTCTCTAATGACTGCAAAAATTGTTTTACAGTAAACGCAAGATCTGATGAGAAAAAAAAATCAAAGTTATGAGAAAAGAACCAAAAGCAACAGAATAATCGAAATATTTCATAAAAATTAAATTTATCAGAACAAAGAGTGTTTCATTTGTAACATAGCTAGAACTATTTAAGCTGTTGTTAAAATTTCAAATTAATAGCATAATATTTTACTGATGCCAAAGTTGTAAAGCATTACTCTAAAAATGGATAAAACGAAAAGAACCAAGGTAATTATAATGCCAGTATGTTTTAAAAATTAACTGAAAAATAAGTTATACAAGTGGAACCAATGTTGATAAAATAAAAGTAAGAGAAATAATTTCAAAAAGAAATTGTGGCAACAATTATCATTACATCTACACCAACCACAATAATACTTATCTAAGACTACCCTGAGACAAACCCTTGGCTAAAAATAGTAACCAATACGGCTGACACTATTGTTTGGTGCGTAAACACAGCGTAAATTCAATGATTAGAAGACAAGGTATCAGTATGAAGGAATCGCATGAATATTAAGGTAAAAATGAAAGTAAAAAGCAAATTTTACCTTTATAAATATGAGCGATTATTTTAAACACGTGAAATAAGCGAGAAATTAAATTTTAAAATTTTGTTCTGTGGCAATTTTCACGTCACCAAATGTTGTGGTACCAAATGTTAAATACTAACTGTTACAATAATTAGCCTACAATAATATCAAAAACCAAATTCTAATTGCGTTGTGTTTATCTTTCCTCAAAACTAACCCGAACAACCCCTAAGACCAAGCAGGAGTACTGGTGTTAAAAACATTCACACAAGTCATCATAAGAAAAACTCTGAATCAAATATATATATATAACCAAGGATATTTATTGCAGCATTATAAGGAAGACACTCAATCTTTCAACTTAATTTCGAGATCTATGGTACCAGGGTGACAACTATTTAAAAAATTGCATTTAGAATTATAATATATATTGCTATTTTCAAATATGCACCGAGATGAATTAATCAAAAATTTACACCGTAAAAATTAATATTAAATTTTCATATGCAGTTATCAAACTCTGCTGGCCAGCATAAAAATACACAGGAATTTAATGAATCACCGAGCATGGTGTCTTTACCAATATTGATAGAGATTACTTAGTTCAAGAAATTTCTTAATTTACTCAGGTAAAAATTACATACATCAATTTAGCAATCCCTTAGGCAGTTAGAAAATATTACATATTCAAGTAGACCCGTTGGAGAAAAATGATTACATTTATTCCTACATTCAATTACTCAATTAAAGGTAAAGTAGAATTTAAATTTTTAATTGTTCCTTAATTTGCAAAAGTTAAAGTTAATTCTCAACCAAAAATAGTAACAACTTAAAGTAAAAAGGTAAAATTTAGATAAGTTAACAAATTTAATATCCTGTCTTAATTCATTATATATAAATTTTAATTACATTCCAAGTTAAAGTTAAAAGTCCTAAATAGATTAATAGTGCAGCAGTTGCTTAAATACACAGCCTGGATTTAAGATCCAGCAGAAAAACCTTTGACTAAAAGTTAAATAGAATTTAATTGGAAATTAAATACACATATAATTACTCCTTACATTAATAATTCATCACTGGAAAATTTACTTCAAATAATCAAATCTCTTAAAAAAAATTTTAAATTACCATATTACTTAGGAAACATGTTCACGGAATTTAAGTCGCAAGCTGTACTAAATTTCAGGTGAAATTAACAATCAAAAGGTTGAACTCACTTGAAGGGAAGAATTGAAAATTTAATTAAGCATTAACTCATCTTATAGATTTTTTTTTCCGGATGTCCCATTCATAACAGGTGTTGAACAAGGCTCTGCCGACGACCAGTCCTTCGCAGATGTTGAACGAGGGAGTCCGGCGAGAAATCTGGACACTTGGATCAGACACTATGAAGATGGTAAAGTGCATTCGTGCAGCAAAACAAGAGCTCCTAAAGGTTCCTCCCTTTTCCGTCTATTCTCATCCAGGCGAGTTGATGGTAGTACTCGGATCTAAGTGACCGATCAGGCAGGATCCGGATAGCGGGATTCAAGTTGCATCCACTATGGTGTCAACGTATTAATTCGATGAGGAAAAAACAACATTCTCGACTCCAACACGGGGATGGTAAAGTGCGGAGGAGTAAACTTCAAGTGATTTTTTAGATGTTCATCTTTATCTTATTTCCCATCTCCGGCTCTTCCAGAGGAAGAAAAAATAACGTGCTTCTACAGCTGCGAATCCAAGGCAAAAAGGGCTGAGCATGGCCTTGCATGACGATTTTAATCGTCCAGAATCCAGAATTTTCGAAAATCACCAAATTTGGTGAATTAGTATGCAAATCTCGCCAAACACAAAACAGTGCTGCGAAAACTTAGTTTTTCCTTCTTCACACCAAAAAAAATTCCACCCTCGCCACCCCCTTCGCCAACAAGGAGGGGTGAGGGAAAGAATGCGACAAACCTACCACGCCCCTACCACGCAACCGGACGCAGTACATGACCTTGACGAAAAAGTGCTCAAAAACGACTCTTATAGCAGAATAAATTTTTAGACACGAAATTCAACAATTTTAGCAATTAAATGGGCATAATTCTCCAACGGGGCAACGTACAGTCATGAAAGTAGGTTCATAAGAAGGGTAAATTTTTTCTCTTTAAGAGGTATAAATTTCATCCATGTGAATAAAAAGGAAGTATTTTTAAATTTCAAATATTACGCAGAAAGCAACCGATTTCCCATTGTCTCCTTTCCCGAAAGCTAATACTGTCGAACGCGTAACGTAAGAATGAGAACTCTGTTTAACTCGCATAAGAATAATTGATTCAATAACATAAGCAATACAATTCGTGAAGAAAAATTTAGAATAAGCATAAATTAATGTATATAATTTACTCACTCAATAATTAATTAACAAATAACTGCAATTAACTACACATTAATCCATAATTCTAAACTAACCAAAAATCACTACATAACAATTTAAACAACCACACCAAGCAGTTCCCATGAACACTATACAGCAATGACACGTAAAATCAGTAAGATGCTAGAATGCAGATAGTTTTCATAAAATACGTGTATTTGGCACAAATTTGTTATCATTGCTTTGAAAATAAGTTGGAGCACAAGTATTCGGCATCGTTGAAGCAATTGGACAAACTTGTTGAAAATCACACAAACCGATGACGTACGTACTCCCTAGCCATATTTCCGAAGAACAACGTAACTCAGGAGAAAAATGTCACAGAATCACAAACCCGATTTCGATAGATGCAGAATAGCTTCATGTACACAAATCACCAAGCAAAATACTGGTACACAAGAAAAATCACAAAACTCACCTTTAGAGCGCCAACCTTTTCAGCAGTTTTCCATGTTTTCAATGAGCAATCAATCATCGCAGATGCTAGGAATGGCCCTTCTTCCATTGCGGCAGTTTCTACCTATCTGAGACTATCTGGAAAATGTAAATATGCAGAGACAGAGTGCCTAAGGGCATCTCAAAGGTTTCAGTCGGATTAAGATTGGGGAAAGAAGGCAGTAACTCCACATGAGAAATGCCTTTTCTCTCCAGGTATTTCTTAACGATATTGGTTTGAGGGCGGCGGGCATTTTATCTGTACGAAGAAAACCAGGCCCAACTGCTGCCGTACAAAGAGCTGTAGGACTTCATCACAGTACCGTTCAGACTTTGCAGAATCGTCTTTAAAGACGTGCAGCTTCATGTGATACCACTCTGAAATTCCAACGCACAGCACGATGTGGCCACCTCTGAATGCGTGATGTTTGACGATGTTCTAGGCCTCATTTCCTCTGCCTCATTCTCCCCATACAAGCTTATCATTTGATCCCACGGCAAATTTTGATTCGTCAGTAAATAGGGTGTTGCGCCAATCTCAGACACTCCAATCAAGATGTTGATGACACCGCTTTAAAATGCCCCTCTGGATTGGGCGGTTAGTGGATACAGGCACTTGATACTCTGGAGTACCGTCCCTTCATGTTAAGTCTTCTGTGCACAGTACTGGCAGATATTATCTTCACAAGTGACAGAACAGCCACGGATGTAACAGCTATGGAGGACACTCATCGATTTCACTTGGCTACTGCAGCAATATACCGATCTTCAGAAAGGGTTGCATATCTTAGTCTAAGGAGCACAGGTCTTCGGAACTGTTTGACTTGTTTAGAATTATTTCCACTTTTAAGAAATTACTAAATGATTAATATCAAAGAAAAGAGACATTTCCTTGATTGAGAGTCCTGCCTTCAGTGCATCCGAAAGCACGCCATTCGTCTTCATTCAGACACAGAAGGAGGAATCTCATCAAAATTTATTCTATTAGAGTTTTAAACACTTCGTACCAGCATTTATATGAACTTCCTCAAACCCTTCAGAATACTGGCTTCAACGACTGCCTAATTAGTATACGTTCGAACAATCATTCATGATTAGTTGTAACATACGCAATTTGCATACTACCATTTACTTTCGCAGCGATTTTCTGCTAGTCAAATTTAAGTACTCTTTCGAAAATTGTGCAGGTTGATTTTGATTTAGAACCCAATGCATGTATGATTTTATCTTTTGCATTGCTTATCGAGAAAGTTCGGACTCAGTTTTTATTGCATTAAAATTCCATGTAAATTAATATCTTTTATTATTTCGAAAAACAAAATCAACGGTAATTATATATTAAAACCACTAGCTTAGTGGAATTCGCCAAACTTTCAGACTGTGTCAAATTCTGACAATTATGCACCGAACCATTCTTCCGGCAACAGTCCGCCAATGAAGGAAAGCCTCTATTTTAGCATGACTTCTTTTTGTTGTATTCCAATTATTGAAGTATTTTTATAAAGAAATCATGACATTGATGCCTTCAATTCAGCTTTAAAATATCAGCTTGGGGAATTTGCTAACAACGGAAGAAACTGTGCTTGAAATTTCTGCAAGAAATACATAATTATGCCGAAACTTTTCTAAAAGGAACAAGGAGAAAATGCTTTTCTTTAATACCACTTTTGCCGATTTTACTAAAATCATTGTCCACTTTTGTCACATTGTCATTCACAAGGAATCATTATGTTTGAAATTATTGTTAAAGAAACATTTCTCCAATCGCATGTATTTGATCATGAAAAGGGCAAATATTAATTCATCTGTTAGAACTTTCTTAGAGAGACCATTATGTAAATTTTAAATCAGCACTTTCTCACTAAATTTTGTAAGAATAATTACTTAAATTAATCAGTTATTTATTATTAATTTCAACCATTACCCATACTTCTTTCCGTTTCGTCACCAGAATATAAATTGAGTTACAGAGTTTTTAAGTTGATGTTTGGGGATTTTAAGACAGAACACGTTGTCCCCGTTAGCTCTGATAAGCTTTGTAAGATATTCCGTGATTTTGGACAGGGCATGTGAACGATTTAAAATTATATCCATATTAATATGCACTGGTGTGCAAAAATTAAGGACGAGACGGTTTTTTCAATATAACTTTGTACAAAAGCTTTCCAAATCAACACATATAATACCGTAAAATCCCCAATACGTAAGGGCATGAGTAATGTAAGGAACACTTACTAAAAGAGAAATCAGAGGGATAAAAAGAAGCTTTATTGAAAAAGTAGCATGGAGCGCAATGCGACTGAAGGCCGAAACATCCCTGTGATGGGTGTCCAGCAAGAAACATCCGGTCTTTAATAGGGGATATGATCTCCCCTGACTGCTAGGCAGATTTCACATCATTTGTGCATGCTGGATATGTGGTTGTTAATGAGCTGTTGAGACACTGCTGCTCGTTCCTCTTGTAGCACCAATCGCAGTTTCGGAATCGTTACTGGCGATAAGTTACGTGCTGCCACGGGTCTCCCTAGTAAGTTCCGTACATGCTTGACGGGATTTAGATCCAGAGACCTTGCCGACCAATCCATGTGTTCAATATCTTCACTCTCCAACAGCTCTTCGACAGTAACTGTGCGATGAGGTGGAGCGTTGTCGTCCATGAAGAGGAACTGAGGACCCATAGCCCTTGTGAAAAGACGCATGTAAGGAAGAAGAACCTCGTTACAATAGCAGTCCCAGGTGACGAACCTCCTTGGGAGATATGAAGGTCGGTCCGGCTACCAAGCATTATGTCTGCTCGAACGAGAACTCCGCGACCTCCAAAACAGTCCCTTTTGATGATGTTGAAGGGGTTATTGCGTGTTCCCCGCTCTGTCCAGATGTGTATGTGTCTAGAATCGCAACTCAGACTAAATCTGCTCTCATCTGTAAAGAGTACTCGTCCCCATTCATTGTCTCTCCAATTCCGGTGTTCCCGGCACCACAGAGAACGCCTTCTCCGATGGGCAGGCGTTAGAGGTACACACCGTACAGGGCGTCGTGCAAACAGACCACCACCGTGCAGTCTTCTGGCCACGGTAAAACGCGATATCGGTCGTCCAGTCGCCTGTGTCGTGTGTCTAGCGATTTCTCCCGCTGTCTGCCGCCTGTTTCTTCTGGCCTGTAAGGCAATATACCGGTCATCTGCGGGTGTGGTTCCTCGTGGACGACCACTACTAAACCCCCGGATAGCTGTTCCTGTAGTTTGAAATTGTCTCCAAAGTCGTGAAACGATGCTGTGAGCACTTCCGAACTCTGCAGCCACACTTGTCACACTGCGGCCTTTCCCAACTTCCCAAGGATTCGACCTCGGGTAAAAGCATCCAGATGTCGTCTAACAGATTGATTATTCGCCATTTCTCGCTGAGGCAGCAACTCGGTGTGATTTTAACTGCTATACGGCCTGCAATCTCTTTGCCAGAAATACTGATCTTACACCGACAACATGCTTTATAGTACTCAGACACTCCCCCATTACGTCTACCTGCATATCTGCGCATGTGCTACCGTACATCACCTTACTTAATCTCCTGATTGGTCTTTCTGTCCGCTCTGCCACTTCGTTCAGCTGATACGCTAATTTTTCGACTTCGTCCTTAATTTTTGCACACCAGTGTACTTAAAATAGCATCACACATAACGGGCGTCCTCCTGGAATGGATTACATTCACTATGCGATGCATAACTGCATTGCTTCTCTCTGACTTTCCTAGGATTTTTATAAACTTTTATTTTGAAATTATTCGAACTTTATGGAATCTCTGAATACATCAGATTTATTTAAATTTCAACTGTATTAAGTACTTAATTTTTGATAAAGTTTAAGAAAATTTTTTATGTCGCTAAGAGCAAAGTTTTTTTTTCAGTTTATATAAATTACTAACAAAATTGGACAACCCTATAGTAATCTTATACGAATTTCGTCTCTTCCTCTTAAAATCTGTCTTAAATTAAAATATTTTATTTGTCATGTAAAACGATAAATGAATAAAATTTTATTCGGTGGAAAAGCCTCCAGAGTGACTACTATTTTTCATTCTTCAAAAGTTTTCTATCTCGACTGTAATGCAATTTTTATTCCTGTCACATTTTCTCTCGACCTACACAACATCAATTCATTTATTATTTATTTTAGTCGGAATTTGAAGTTTAGCCTATGATATATGCAAGATTTAGCCAGTTATTCCATCGAAGTCTATTCAAGCTTGGTAGAGCTAACGGAATATATTTATATAAGAAATATAAAGCCCTAAAAAGAAAGCTGTCTTTCATTCCAGTCATAAAAAATGTAATACCGATGATCACATGTCCTTTGTATTTCTTCTCATCACGTAGGAAACTTACTAAGTATGCTTCTTAATGCATTTCACGAGTTGAAAATTCACTTTATTTTCACTACAGGAGAAAGCAAATGAAAACTTTTGCTTATGCATTATGAAATATAGATCTTTGCCAAGAAAATTAACGCTAGAAAATAGAAACCCCAAATTTTTTCTTCACTTGCAGAAAGTTGTTATTGAGATTTTAAAAAACTGTGCAGTCCAAAACTGCTATATGCCAAATTGGAACATCCTCTATAAAACGAACGAAAGCTTTAAATATCGTAAGAGATTTTCTCACGCATTTTCATGTTTGATAATTGCAGGAAGCAGTTTATTTTCAAAATAAACTGATCCTTTTTAACTACAGTACCTGTTAAAAATAAATAAATAATTGTCATAAAATTATTCATGCTTAATCTATCAAGCTTACCCACTTAGAACTCTCTTTTTTGGAACAATTTTTTCCTCTCTTAGTACTTTCTTTACTGCAGTTTCTTAATTACGGCAATTTATATGCAAATATTGTTGCAAATTGTATAAATGTTTGTGTTAATTTGCTTGCGCTTTGAATTTCAATATTTTTTAAAAATTACGTGTTGCTTTCGTTGACTTTTTATTTATTTAGTGTACATATTATGGTATTTGGTTGTTGTTTAATTATTGAGTACGTTATACAGGTCTGAATTTGTGGTCTCCCGTTGCGTTTATATCAGTTTATTCCATGTAGAAGTTTGTAGAAATTTTAATTCTGAGTTGTTTGATGTTGAAATTCTACCTCACTCCATATCGGAGATATAGACAAAAATCCTATCATCAAGCTTTGGTCGCTAGGTTGGAAACATTTATAGATTTAATGCCAACTTAGTGATATTTTGCAAATTTCAGGAAAACACGTTTTTGAAATACAGGAAGAGTTATTTAATTGTTATTTTTCCGCATTCTCCTCGAAAATCATTTAATGTATTAGCTGATAGTCTGACAGCCTCCAACAAAATTGCAGACAAATAAGAATGCATCAAACTGGCACCTGATGTCATACGCCGATGAGTCCGGTAGACGAATTTCTCGGGGAACGTCTCTATGAATAGGAAGCTCTGAGCAGTCTAAGCTAATTGGATTAAAATCCTCACTGTGTTTATACTGCTGAACATCTCCTTGCAGATTATTGCTTTGTTTTTGCTTTATAAAAGATTTTCGTGATATGTGATATTCCTCGCCTTGTGTTTTTTATTTCTTTGTACGAAGTAAAAAAAGAGCTATTGTAATCGCAAAAAAAATTTCGAGTATCAGTATTTCAACGAAAATGTCCATTTTGATCGCTATCGAATGCAACTTAACGATGTTTTGTCGTGATATCTGTACGTAAGGACAGAATAAAAGACTCCTTTTTCCCCAAAAAATTCTAAAACCGAATTAAAATGGATGCAGAAGAGGTTTTTTTGTCACGTCTGTGTACGTACGTATATATGTCTCTCGCATAACTCAAAAACGAATAACCTCAGAACGTTAAAATTTTGTAAATTGGACTGCTATAACATGTAGATGTGCAACTTCTATTTTCATTGCAGTCGGCGGTACCAAAAGCATATACATATATGTATATATATATCCACTCTGTTTCGCAGCTCAGTGAGCTCAGTTTCTTTATTCTTATATGGTTATAAATTGTGCATTTTTGGCTTTAACAATAATTGAATTATGTTGTTCTTATCTTCTGGTTAAGGATTTTATGACTTAGTTAAACTGCATGTTATAATGGCAGAATTCAACAATTTAAAAATTGTATAAATTCGGCTAAGCCTAATTTTTCTTACCGGAGAAGAAATATTTATTTACAATTAAAACTTAGCAGAATAGTGGATTTATTGGCAATCTAGATAAACTGAGCTTCGTAACAGCAAAGATAACGTCTTCTTTTATTAATACGAATTATACTATGCTTGGAATTTCCGTTTGCATTACTAAATTATCCCGTATATTGACTGAGCATAGCGTCCACAACAAATTAAGTCAATTTCTATGCATGCAGCTTCATTTTGCCGAGTGAGGCCAAAAGTAAACTTTCAGTTTTGTGCACAGAAATATCTGCGTTCTTGCCCCCTGACCGAATTGCTTGTTTTTGGGTAGAAACTGTAATTTTAATTTAAATTTTTTTAATTGTTTTAACTGTATTTGGTGTTTATGTTTTTCTATATCTTTTAGTTTTCAATATAGATATTTTGAGTTTATATGTATTCTTGCCTTTTCGCGAAGTAACCTTGCCTTGTCCTGAATTAACTAAATGAGAAATATATCTCTAATGCAAAGGCAAGAAAAAATGCGTATAATTTAATATTTCGGTTCAAGAAAGTCATGTAACTTCTTCTTCAAGTGTTCCTGTTCATCTAGCATAATTACTTATTGGATTCTCTAGGAACTCGTAGCTTGCAAATATTCTAAATACGTTTTTTAAATGCGCGTATTTAGTGATAAAAATTTAATTATTTAACATATTCTAAAATATCAGACTACACATATTAAATCAAGTATACTTTCCAGAATGATAGTTTAAAGAAACAAACATCGTTGTGTATTCGACACAGTTTGAGCCTGGTTGTCATTAGAAATTTTGTCACATTTAAAATAATTTTTTTTGTTGGTCCTGAATCATTTTTTAAATTTCTTTTCGCCTTAAACAACCTTCAGTGGTTTTCACTGTTGTTCTGCATTATTTCAAATACTTGATATTGGTAAGCTTGCTTTATTCAGTATTCGTAGTTTCGAAAGCGATTATTAAATGTATAAAAAATAATATTTCAGTAAAATTATAAGTGAAAGATAACTGATACAAAGAATGCTGCCTTATAAATAGTATTATTATAATAATAATATTATTTCTAAGTATTTAATAATGGTATTATTTAGTACAGTAATTAGTAATAATATTAGTTTATGTAATAATTATAATATTATTAGTAATTATCGTATTAGTATTCTTTTATATAACAAATGATTTATTCCATTATAAGCATTATCTATCATTAGTAAATTAATAAATTACAAGGATATAAAAGGAAAACTAAGGTATGTCGATGTCTAAAATCGATCAGTGTAGTTTAAAAAACTAATTTAAGAACTTAAGATCACAGAGCACTTATAAAAATGTTTAAATGCTAAAATTAGGCTAATTTTATTTTTCGAGGAATACGAACACCAAAATACATAAAAATTATATCTGAAAAGAAATAACAACAATATATACAGGGCGTTCCGTAAATGTTGCGCAAAGTTCTGAGGAAGGTAGGACACATCATAAGGATTAAGAATTGCATAGAAACCTATGCCTGAAAATGTCCAGGGTAAGTGGTAGCAGAGGTAGAAGATCGGAAAGGAAACAGGAAAGTGATTAATTTTAAACATTTATTGTACATGGATATAAATGGTGTACGACAGCTTGAATGTTACAACAGGTGCTCAAAGTTTGCACTATGAGATGCCAAACAAGCCTGGTAGCGACGAACCATTGATTACACAACGGAGTTTCTTTCGAACACAACGGAGTTTCTTTGATCGTAGCAGCTGCGCAGGCGAACCTTGCCACGAGATTCTTTTCAGACACAATAGGATCGTGATATACGATACTTTTGATGGCTCCCCACAAAATGAAATCAAGGTTCGATAATTCCGGTGAGCGTGGGGGCCAGGGAACTGATTCACCACGCTCAATCCATCGATGCCGGAATGATCTGTTCAAATGGCTACGAACATCCAGTCCAAAATGAGCAGGCGCCCCATCATGTTCGAACCACATGTTGCGCCTCACATTTGGTGGAACATTGTCAAGCAAGCCGGGAAAATCAGATAATTCGCAGCATTCAATCTGGATGGTAAAAGGTGTAGCCCGACTACGCAGTCGCCTACCAAACCAGACCACACCTTAACTTTGAAGCTTTGTCGTGGAGCGTGGTGCCGCACACCGTAGGGAGTTTTCTTGAGCCCGCAAATGCTGATTATGTTGATTGACTATGCCATCCCTATTGAATGTGACCTCATTGGGAACAACACATAAGCTGCGAAATTTAAATCATGGGCAACTTCTTGCAGAAACCACTGTGCGAAACGCACGCGTTCAGGATGGTCTCCAAAGAGTTCAGCAGTTGAACCCTTTGGAGACGAAAACTTTTGCTGGTCCTTGGATTACTTACCACCATGTCCAACGCACTTTCTTCCCTTACGACCGAGCGTGTCGACCGAAGCCTGCCCTTACTCGTCCTCCCACACTTCTTAATACAAATTTTTATGCAGACGTGCAAACAAACTATGTGGTTGATGTCTGTCGGGGAAGCGTTTTTGATAAATGCGTGCAGCGGCTCGTCTTTGCCTTCAACTATTCCATATACTAAGTGCATGTCTGCATGTTCTCTGTTCGTATAGCGTTCCATGCTCTTCGTATAGTGCTCAAATAAGGCACTCTCCTGTACAGTAGGCGGCGGACAATGACGTTTCTGAGCATAGGTTCCTATGCAAGTTTTAATCCTTATGATGTGCCCTACCTCCCCCAGAAGTTTTTCGCAACATTTACTAGACATCCTGTGTATGTTTAAACTCAGTTGTCACCAAATGGTCCACTGCTCAGCAAGTAATAATTAAAAAGTATTTATGAAGTGCTGCTATTAGTAGATGAAAATTTATTAAAGTAAACTAAAAACATCAGAAAATGAGTGCATGAAAATGATTTCAAATAACTGCATTGCTAAGCCTACATTTACCTAAATATGAATATGAAAAGAGATGGAAGCAAAAAATATTCGGCACACAGAGTAATAAATTTTCATGCCATTACATGAAATGAAACTTAATCTTAAAAAATGGTAATAATCTAGAGAATTTCTTTATTGGTGATGGTGATTATTCAAGCTTCTTGGAATCTGTTCACAAAAACCCTGAAGTAGAAGTACGGTATCCAATTTATTAATATCTTTTTACTAATAAAATAACGAAATACTTTACAAAATAGCAAATAATAAAGCAAAAAACATACAAATAATTTATTTTATGCATAATTCTTTTAAATACTTTTAAAAGTATTTAGTACTTTTAAAAGTTTTCTTTGAGAGACAATGTAAAAATTTTAATTCACCTCTTTTTCGCTAAAAGTTGTGAGAATTATTATTTAAATTAATCAGTTATTTATAATTTCAGCCTTTACCATAACTTCTCCTTTCCGTATTCTTACCTTCCTTATGAAAATTGTGTTAGAGAGTATTTAGCATAAGGTTTTTGGATTGTACAACAGAGCTTATTTCTTCCCCTCGATACCACGTTAAGTAGTTCCTGTTAGCTCTGATAAGTTTGAGATGGACAAAGCACGTGAAAAATGCTTTTCAAATGCAGAAATATACTAAAATGAAAAACAAATTAAAAATATATTTCAAAATACAGAAAACAGATAAAATATAAAAAACATAGCAAATAATTTATAAACTGTATAAAATATTTTATGCTAATCAACCAGTTATTATGATTAAAACCTTTACCATAATTATCCTTTCCGTAATCCTCGTAAAAATACGAAATTAGCAGCTTAAGTATTTAAGATGAGGTTTTTGAATGTATCAGAGAAACAGTTTTGGCAGACTCATTTGCAGGTCACGTCCTGTCACCAGCTCGACCAGATGTTAGTTTGGCTTTAGCCATTTTGCTAGCCGACGTTAGAAACGTCCTAATAAATTATTTAAATAAATTGAAATAGATAATTTTGTGTAGTTTTCGACTACGTTATTTTAATTCAAATTTCAACTTATGTTGTTTTAAATACTCCCATATAGCAGAGTTTTGTTTGTAAGCACAACTTGTGACTTAAGCTACATTTAAAAAGAAGTTATTTTAACTTTAGAAGAACTTTCTCATCTTAATTCAGATGGCACAGTTAGCTCACTCGTCCGTCTAATAGGGTCTGAAAGACACGGATTCCTACACAATCAATTGCACAGTTAAAGGATAAACAAACTACAAATAAAGCAGAAAAACATTTTAAAAAAGTTACTTTAAAAATTCATCGTTTACTGCTTGATTTCATCTCCTAATTAATTATTCATTTCCTGTAACAGTCTGAACTTCATAAAATCAATCAATCAATTTATTTTCCTTAATTATGACATAATTAATTAGTTTAGCGAAATTGAAGCTTATTAAAAATAGAAACCAAATTGTATGACTTATATATTTTGTCTTGTTATAAGGCATTTCTCCCGCCTTCTTAGCATGACTTCGTGGTGTAATCGCCAGCACACTCGGCCGTATTCGAGGGGTCCGACGTTCGAGTCCCGGCGAGGGCAGTGTTCATTTTTCACTTCTCCAGCATCGAAATAACCTAATGACTCTGCAGTGGCGCCCGAACTAATAAAAACGGTGATGGATGATAATTCTCTACCACCAGGATTTGGCGATTGGGTCGACCAATCTCCAGTAGCCCTTTGAAAGTGGAAGTATATGAGATATTTCTCCCGCCTTCTTAGCATGCCTTCGCGGTATAATGGCCAGCACACTCAGCACGTATGCCAGAGGTACGAGGTTCGAGTCCTTTGAGGCATTCCTCATTTCTCACGACTCCAGCATCAAAATAACCTAATGTCTCTACATTATGTTCAGCAATTTTAAAAACATTTACCTTTTACTGAAAGCCTTATTTTCTCTTTGGGTTAGTCAGGATTATTTCTCAGTGAGATTGAATGCTTTATAGTGAATCTTAAGTCATTAATATCTACTATCTAATGCATACTTCGACCAACTTTCTTTGCAACAGTCCCCCTGCAGCATCTTCATTACCATTTAGTCATGTTTTTGAATTTAATGTGTTTACCCCTGTAAGGATCTTAAGTTGACTAACCTTTATTTTATTTTAAAACTTTACTATCATCTCTTATTTTCCACTTCTGGCCAGAATTAATGTGTGAATATCTCTATGCAAATTGTACTTGCTAACGCTTAAGTATTTAAGTTGTGGCTTTTTGCCAAGAGCAGAGTAGAAGGAAGGAGAGAGAGTCCTCTTGCTACGAGGCTTCACGCGAGCTTGCCATCTGTTACCTTCAAGAGGTTTCCGTCCTTTTGAAAGTTAAACACGTATTGTAGTTTTCTGCAGTTTGCGTACTACAGACGTAGTAATTTAAAAGTCATCTGTGTAAAATATTAAAAGTTAGCTCTTATCTAAATTTTAGTTAAGTTAGTAGTCTTATCTTCTTTTACGTTCAGACTGCAAGTGGTTGGTCTTTGTATCCCGAAGTGCGGGAACGTCTCTAAAATTGATAAGCAAATAAAGGGTAATTTGAACCCTTCTTATCTTTGTTGTATCTTCTACAGACGCACGAACATAGCTTTTAAAAAACTCCCTGTTCCTACTCAGGACTCCATTTATGTTTGCAAAATCAATTAGAAGAAACAGTATTCCTGATACCCCCTCCACGCATCTTAATCTAGTATTCCAGGAGCATCCTAATTTAAGGTTAATTACTTAAAATTTGGGAAATTTAAGCAAACTCTATACGCATACATGTGAGTGGATGCTGAACTATCAGCTTAAAAATAAACGTGACTAATTATAATAAAAGTGATGAACTACTTTTGCACAACTGGAGCATTTATTTATTTTTTATATATTATCAGAAAGCTGGAAATGGGGAAAACAGTAAAGCAGATAACGAAAGACAGAAATTAACGTGAACTGCTTAAGATGATGATGAATTATTCATTGTGTGAATTTGGGTTGAATTTCAAGGCATAGAAAAACAGAACATGACTTCGAATTAAAGTTCTCTTAATCTAGTTTTTGTAGCCCTTTTATACAGGAAGTCATTTAAATACAAATAACTGAAAACTTTTACATGCAGTACAATAAAAATGTGCATTGTTGAAAGATGAGTTCCCCTTCGCTGGCATTTCCACTTGTGGGATTGTTTATGTGCAGAGAATTCCTCCAGCAGCATATGATCCGGGATGTCGCATGCGTTAAGTATTACATTTTGACCTTAGCCAAGAGGCCGAACGAAATACTCCGTATCTAACAAGTAATTTGAACCATAGTGTCATGGATATTTCTCGAGCCACTGATAGGTTTTGACTGACATATAGCTATCAAAGGCTATCGATGCATTCTAAAGAATTAAGTCCATTTATTTATTTGAATTATTGTGAAATGGACCAAATTAAAAGTGATCAAATTAAAAGTGTACCAACTCATACGTGAAGCTGCTGATTGAGTGCTTATCATGGTGTTTGTGTTCAGTGTGGAAGTGTTAGAATGACACTAACAGTTAGATGTATAGTGTTTTTGCTTACTCAAGGTTGGTTCTCAGTCTTTACCGTATCATGTTAAGCCAATCTCAACACAAAAAGTAGCAAGACCTAATTAGGTTTACCAAAACTCTTTATTTATTTCTCCATGCTAGAGTGAGCTTCACAGAGCTTTTTCGAAACCTGCCAACATGCAATCCTTCTTTCTATTAATCTCATTGAAGAACAGTATTCCTATGCTCCGACTTTAGCTTCCACATCCTTCGTAATATCAGCAAGCATAATCGTTGTGAACACTTTTCTCCAATACGGTGAGCCCCGAATGAAGTGCCAAGCCCGGGCACTGTGCTGAGAATTTGAGCATCTCAAGTCCCCAGAACGAAACTTCAGTAGAAGAAATGGACAATAGCATTCTTAAGTGAAACTGGAAATAACAACACGAGCGATCAGAACAGCAAACGCGCCTCCGTAATAGCGCACGTTCATTCAACTGCAAAAGAAGGCGAAAAGATGCTTTAATGTCCGATATATCTCCCAATTACCTGACGATTTAGAAATTCCCACCTCTTATAAACTATTATAGTTAAGCAAACGCTTAAACATCTCAGTTAACATAAAACTTCCACAGTGAAAAGAACAACCAGTCAGACTACTTTAGCTTATCAGTTAAACTGAACTAAAATGAGTTCTTGTCCTACGAAATTGCTTGCTCATGTTATAAGAAACAAGTTGGCGAATGCTTTGTCGCCTATAAAAAGTGAGGAAAACCTCTTATCTGTTTGCATCATAATCTTATGCAGTCTCTTAAATGTTTTAATAAAAGTTGTAAGAATTTGAGAACTAAAGATTTAATTTGACCTCTTCCCAATGCTTTCCACGTAAAGAATGAGTTCGAGCGCCTTCTATACCCTGAACAGTCTCGTGATCTTAACATCGGTAAAATTGTCTTAAATACATTACAGGATAAAGTGCGAAACTATTTTCACCCTCCATTATCACTGGAGTGAAAACGCCATAGCTGTTTTGACAAGAAAGGGTAAACTGCGTTTATGCATGTATTTGACTTACGTAGGTGATTTCTGAAAACAATTGTTGCAGTGTTGTCTTTTTGAAGAGGACTTCCACCGCATTAATTAAATCTTACTTACCAGGCGTAGGTGTTTTTGTTCCATTTGCCAACATCTGTATTTTATGAACTTTGAAAAATGGTGACCAGCAGGGATTTGCACATTTAGTATAAAAGGAAAGACGTGACTACCAACAGTTTCTCGTTGCTCATATTAACATGCCAGAAAACATATAAAAACAATTTCTGATCTTATATTGTTTGCTCACTGACTTCAAACTAATGAATAAAGGCCAGCTTTTAATGCAGTTACTTCAAATAAGCAGGTAGAAGCTGGATTTTAAGGAGGAAAGAATTTATATATTTACTTCAGGATTAGTTTTAGGTTTAGTCAATGCCCTTTACTTGCTTGTAATTTGTATCTCCTTTATATTTAAATTACGAAGCTTCCCTCTTTCACTTTTTCATTTATAGATTACTTTTTCCAAAGTTTTCTGACCCTTTTTACGACATCTATAATAAAAGGGCGAAGTGAATCACGTAAACAAACTTCCTAAATGTGGATAAAAATACAAATTACTCGAGCAAAATGAAACAGAAAAGAAAAGCATGCTTTCAAGAGCACACGTTTATATTTTTATTTGTATACTTCAGGAAAAGAAATGTGTTTTTTCTAACTGAAAGCGCGGCAATTTTCCCTTTGTCCTCGCTCGTCAGCGAAACAGAAGGCTATCACACAGTTCCTCAGATTTACAAGAAACCCAAATAAAGGAGAGGAATCGTCTGAAAGAAATCATTCAGAGTTTTGCATTCAATCGTTTTCGAGAACTAGAGGTCTTTGATTATTTTTGCAAAGCGAAAGGCAGAACTTATTCATTGAAGAATAAATAAAGGTGTGTTTACTTTGGTAGAAAATAAGAAGAAAAATATTTAAAACTAGTCAATGAATATAATTTATTTCTCCAAGCGTATGTAAGTCGTTGCATTTTAACAAAAGTAGTCAAATTCTTAAATAAAAATTATCGTTCTTGGAGGAAATATTCCTTAGTAAAGATTTTTAACAAATTTATACCAAACTGTTGTAGGGTTTATATTTATTTTAACTAACATTTATTTTAAGTTCATAGTCCTTTCCTTTTTAGCCTTCATTTTCCCCCTAGAAATGCCCGTGCCAGAGTATGTAAATTACAGTAGCACGCGCAGTTTATTCAAATTTAGCGGAAGCTAGTTGAGTTAAATAGTAGACGAAACGAGCGTGAAAAAGGTCTTGCTTTGAAGCTACGCTGGAGAGATTGCTCGGTAGAATTTAGATCAGCGCGTGTCGGCCTTTGTGCCTAACTTTGCAGAAGTGCTAGACCTTCAACTGTTAAATCAGTAATCTTGCTGAATATCAGCGATAATTAAAAACGCGGTTAGTTAAGATCTCAGAGCCTCGTCGGTAGTGTTTGACATTTGTTCATCTAGTTTCTTATTTTCAGTTTTACCTTACTTTTAGTTCAACCGCCGAGTTGGCGCAGTTTGTGAGCGTCGAGGAGACGCAGTTGTAATTTTAAAAGTACAATAAAAGGGTTTCAACCCCTTCGCACGTTTTTGTGACTCACTATCCCAGTGACTGACAAGTTGGGCCAGAGAGATCTTACATTTGGCGCCCGACAATCTCACGAACTCGAATGGCCGATAATTTGGTGGAAACTCCTGTAGAATTTCAAGAGCAAGTTATGGCTAACCAGTTGGAAGGGTTCGGATATTTAATCCAAACTATGAGGGCAGCTATCAAGCCAACCGTCAATTTTGACGGAAAAAATTCTGTAGCAATATTTCTAGAAGGCCTGGAAAGCCATTTCCAGCTGTATCCTGTGCCCGAAAGGCAAAAAGTTGCCATCGCCACGTCTGCATTAAAAGGACAGGCCGCACTATGGTGGAAAAATATTGGAAAATTTTTATTAGGAGAATTTGGAGGTCAAGAATACACATTTGAAAATTTTAAAGAATCGTTGTTAAAAGCCTTTCCCATAGTGAAAGACCGAGCAAAGTTGGAAGCTGAACTTTACAGTTTTTATCAGCGAAACATCGAAGAGTTAACAGAGTTCATTTTACGAAAAATCAAGCTGGTAAATATGCTGTATGGAAAGAAACCCGATAATGAGGTAATTGAAATAATCTTACCCAGATTACTACCTGCTGTCCAAGACTTTATGGAAATCCGAAATCCAAGCTCCTTGCAGGAACTCTTCGAGTTGGCGGTCAAGTTCCAAAACCGACGAATAGCGGAAAAATCTAGAGGGGCAGCATATCCTCAAGGTTCCAGAAAACAGTTTTCAAGCCTGGCGGCCGATAGGACGAAATACTCTTATGGAGGAAAGAGCTATCAAGCTAAGTCACCGAA
>KK120991.1:456831-495969 GCA_000611955.2 Stegodyphus mimosarum | reverse complement strand
AATGGTTATTTCTTTTTTATTAAATGTTAACTTGTAAAAGATGAAAGTTTCTAACTGATTTGTCATCAACCATCATCAGTATATCGCTTGTAAAAGATTATCTATCACACATAAGAACAGCTATTGTTTATCTTATAAAACATATTATATTTCAACGTTTATATATGTCGAAATGTTAATATTTGGAAATGGGTAAACTATCTGGAAATGCTTCTCTCTGTATAGCTGTGGGTGATGGAAGGATCTTGTAATGTATAATTATTGCTTTTAAGAGGAAGGGAAAGCGACTGCCCTCCATTGGCTTTGGATATTGTTTGTTTTCAGGGCTAAGGAAGAGAGCTAGTCTGTCGCTATATGTATATTGTGTTGTACACGCTGCCGTTATTCTTATTTCATACATCGTGAATGAGTGATTGCCCATTTACACTCCTGCTTGACCGGGACATTAGGCGAAGGTCATGAGAGCGATGTATAGTGAGAACAGAGCTGTAAATATGCGTTTTTCCCTATTTTTAATTATTGATAGATTATTATTTTTATTAGTAGCAGCAGTACAAAAAATGTAGATCTTTAACATTATTCATTATCTGATGGCATTTTTACTGTCTGAATTAATGGAAAATACTGGACAATCCAGAAATCTACACTGAATTTAAGGAAATACATCCAATCCATTCGTGACTTTTTTTATGGCTTTTATAGCGAAATTCTGGTATTCAGTATTTTTTCGGTTTTTATAATATCTCCTGAATGACTCTTTTTTGTGCATTATGTTTTATCGATAATTTTACTTAAAAAGCAGAAAGGCAATTTAAAGCTGATAATGCAATTAAAAACTGATAAATCTAACAAATGAAAAAATAGTCCCTTTTCCCATTTCAAAGTTCGGTTGCCAAACGTGTATTCGTATATTATATATATATATATATTTATATTTGTAACTAACTGACATTTTAAATGACGATCGTTGTAAATTTCCGCACTTAGTTGTTTCATAAGCTACTGAATTTCTTTTTATTCAGATTCGTCAGTTTCAATTGCGTAGGCATGGTGTGAGGAAAGTAGGAGAAACAGAACTAGAAAGATTGTACAATCAAGCAATGCAGTAAAATACTTTCGCATTCCAAAAAAAAAAAAAAAAACTCCCTTTTCCCCCTCCCCTTCGTCCTTCAAAGGGGTCTTCCCAGGAAACGAATCCGTGATGTTAACAAAAGGTAAGACACCCCAGAAGCTATTTTAATGGTTTAGAACCATTAGAGTCGCCCAAAACGGGGAGGAAATACCTGGTATGTGTTCGTATACTATAAAGGCGCTTTCGTGAAGCACTTAAGATGTCAATGTATTCCAGGTAAAAGGAAAGCGGGAAATTCTGGTATACCTTAGGACTGCTTATAAAATTCAGTCGTGATTATCAAGTAAGCAAGAAAAAAACTTTATTCTCTGGTAGTAATAATAATAATAGCATTATAAGTGCAAAATTTTTTTCATTTCAATAACTATTTTCTGATATTTAAACGTACACTTCTACGATAATAGATATAAAAAAGGAACATGTCAATAAATTTATTCTATAACCTGTCATATTTTTCTCACAATAAGCTTCATTTTTACTTTAACATATAATCTCTCTAATTTAAAGTATAAAAAGTAAGAATTTGATGAAAGAGAGCTGCTAACTATGAATACAGAAATGTCACCTAGTAGGTAAATTAAATGTTACTGTTCTGTTATCGGGATTGGATTCAGAAATGTACGTATGTGAGTGTCTGTGTATATGTATACACACACACACATTCGTACGTAAATATATGCATATATACATGAACACATCGATACTTACACGCATACATACTAATATTTCTGAATCCGCTCCTGAATTTTTTTCCCCGCACCAAGAACCGCGTACCAATTAAATATCTATTACTTCATGCAGTGACAACACCTATCTTTTAAAAATTACAACGAAGTTGTTAAAGTTATGAGCTATATATAATTTTAATTTATACCGACATCGTCGAAAAAGTTAAATGAAGGTTTATATTATAAGAAGTGCTTTAAATCGCTCCATTGTTTAAGCAATAGTAAATTGATTAAATGTGAAAAATTAATTAAAGAACTTATGCTTTTACTGAATAACAACGTTCTAAGAAGCTGTTCTTTCTGCGTGCAGATAAATTAAAGATCTTACATTTCACGGAGTGGCAACTCACCAGCTTTTAGTTTCTTTACTGATCCTTCAATTTTTTGAAGCACATTAATGTCTACAAATTTTTCTTTTCTAATACAGGATCTTAATCGTTAAGTTAAAAAAATGCATCTCCTTTGAAGTACAATAATAGTAACAGACGTGAACAAATAATTTGCAAGCAAAATATATGCTAGCTCAATTCTCAATTTTAACTGATTGTGGCAAAGAAAGTGAGAGATATTTGCCTGAAGAAAGAGGTGATTTTATGAAGGACTTCAAGGATTCAAACTGGTTCAGGCTGTACACGAGGAAAAACAATAAAAATGCCATGCAGTCAGTCTTGTAGTTCGATCCGGACTAAATTACTGGTGCCCAGCGGTTGTATCCATTTGTCTACAGGTGGGCTCAATTTCCTTTATTTCTGGAAAATTAATTTTAGAATCGTCATTTTACTTGCACATTTTATTCTTAACCGTGAATTTTGCGTAAATATGTGTTTATATATCGTTCCTGTTAGGTAATGTTTTTCAATAATAATTCAGTTATGTTTAGCTCACTGTGAAAATTTTCGGGCGTCATTCAACATTCATCTATATGATGACTGTGCTAGCAAGCCGGCATCTGTCATCAAACTATCGCTTCAAGAATCGTCATCGTTTCGTCCAAGCCCTTGGTGGCAGTTGTTGGACAGGTTTCTGCCTCTTCGCTGCTGGGAGTTCAAGGGTGAAGGTCGGGCTTCGGCCTGGCTCTTCACCGACTGTCTCTTCACCTACACCTCGTTTCATGAGGCACGTTTAACTCTCCTAAAAAGTCCGATGACATGGTTCCTGATTTATAGAAAGCCAACTGTAGTTTTTTTTTATTGAATATATTCATTCTATATGCAGTTTCTAAAAATTCATCCAGGATTGAATTATGATATTTTTAAGCAAGAATCATGAACGGTCTCATTGTGCTCTATAAGACTCTTCCATTGTCTATCGCCACGTGGTGCACTGCTCCAAATTAGTTCACTGGTAGAAGCTTCAAAATCAGAAGAAATTTCAAGACAAGTTTATTGCTGCTCTACATATATTTTCGATTCCAGGTTTTTCGTGATTTATAGAAAGTGATGCAAATAGATTGTGCTAGTGCAAATAGTGTATCGTTAAACGAATGGACGTTCTGCATTTGTAGTAGGACTATAGTTATGATTTGATTATTTAATTTTCTTGTTTTATTTGTGTGAGCTCAGCGGTAAAAATTTCTGATTGGAAAAATAAATAGAGTGAATTGTAGATGATTAACTTGTATTTTCTTCTTCAACAATCCCAACGTCTGGGGTAAGTACTTTAATTTGCTATTCTCTGTAGGTCACATATTTTATCCCTATCATTCGGGTTATTGCGGAAACAACGTGATGTACTCTTAATCACATGTTATAATCCTATACTGGGTAGTTGGATTTCTTCATTCTTATTCGCGGTTCATCGCTGATAAAATTAATATTCAAAATTTTGGTTATCACTTATACACCAGAATAATTATAATTAATATTTCTCATAACCTACAGAAATTAACACAATTTTCATTACATAAGAAATTAAAATATTTAAGTATTTTACTACATATAAATAATTTTCACTACAATGACTATAAATTAATTACTTCTTCATCCATTGAAAAATGATCCGTCTTTCCCAAATAACTGAGAAAACAGGAATTACTTTATACACTATTCATTGTCTTTTATCCCGCTAATACAAGAAACTTCTTTCTTAGTAAAATATATATAAAAAAAAATTGTCGTTGAGTATGGAAGATTACTCGGATGGTTTGGGATTCATTTTCCTCTTAGTGAAAGCAGTTAAGTACATACATTAACTAAAATCCTTCTCATAGCTTCGCGTTAATTATTTCGACGTATACAAGACTACCTTCCAACAGTAAGTACGTAGAGTCATTAGGATTTTTGAGACAGGAGACGTGAAAAAGGAACAATACCCTCGCTGGGACTCGAAATTGAACTTCTCGAATACGTGCAGAGTGTGCTACCGTGAAACCACGAAGGCATGCAGAAAAGAGCAAGAAAATACCTTATATACTCCCTCATTCAAAGGGCCACTAGGGATTAGAGGACCCAGTCGCCATATCCTGGTTGTAAAGAATCATCATCCACCACTTTTTAGTTCGGGCGCCACTGTAGATTCAGGATTTTTGAGACAAGAGACGTGAAAACTGAGCAATGCCCTCACCGGTTCTCAAACCTGGACCTCTCGAAAACGCGCCGAGTGTGCTACCGTGACATAACAAAGGCATGCAGAAAGGAGGAAGAAAATACTTATAAGTATGCCTTCGCGAAGGATTTCGTAAAGGAAACTGAGTCGTATCTACGTTACACTTGAGGAAAAACCATAAACAGCTCCTTCTCTGGAATTAGAACCCATCTCAATCTACCAGTGTTCAGCGACTTAGCCACTCAACCGCTGGTGGCGTTTATTAGCATTTATATCAAAAGACTTTGTAAAATAATTGCGTAGATACAGTTATTAGGTAATAACGAATTAATATATTAATTAAGTTCTCAATATAAAGAAAAACTTTCATTCAATTTATCGCTATCAGCCCTGACATTTGGAGAGGAAATAATTTATTTTCTGATAATAAAACATCTTTTCAACTGTAATATTTTGGGCGCAAAATAGCTTAACACTTCCGCGCTCTTATTTTCTTCAAATCTCTTATATTCCATTAAATATAAGAATAAAGGACTTATAGATTTCTTTCTAAACGAGTTCCAAGACACGGCGGAAAATTTCACACAATGCAGATTTTAAAATTCCGGTTGCATTCCAAATTTTAATAAATTATTTAAACAAAGCTTGATCTTCATGCATTTTTTCGGCATATTCATTTACTCGATTTAATATAATTTCTTGAGTTGAATATTTTAATTTCTTCCTCGAAGAATTTTTTACATGTAAGTTCGCGTTTATAGTAAAACAGTCAGTCACAATTACAAATTCCGAAACTCAGGCATGCTAAAAAAACAGTGTTGTCTTTTTATAAAGTAGAAAGAAAATACCATTAAAAACTTCACTTGAAATACGAAGGCAAACAAAAAGTTAATTTTGACATTATATATCTTTTTCTTTTTGTTGAGAAATCAGAAACTGTAACCAACTTTTAATACGAAGATCAAATAGTCAATTATATATTATATGAATTGTTAAAAATGCATTTTTCATTACATTTTTTGAATTTTTCCTATTTTTGCTAATGATTTTGGGATGTAATCAGCGACTGAGGATTGGGCTTTCATTACTACAATGTACCAGAGGGCACACAGTTGTAAAACGATTTGTCATCATTCAAAAACCTTGCAGAATAATATACACTTGCTGTCTGACAATAAGCCTTTACTCAGAGGGCTCTTCCGTAAAGTGCGCTATTCAAACAGGTTTCACACCCTATTAAGAGCTTTGTGCAAATGACAGCTGCCTGCGGAAACGCAGGGGGAAAGAAGATCTCACGTAGCGTCTCAACACGTCTTAAGCATTTATCGGGCAACCTTGCCTCCGTGTATACGTCTTAATCATTTTTCGAGAATATCAGTTCCGTGTATACGCGTCTTAAGCATTTTTAGAGCGATCTGTAAAAACGTTTAAAGACGTCTTAAGCAGTTAAAGGGTTAAGGAACATTGCATGCATAATATAAGTATAAAATATGACAGCCTTTCCCCACTCTACGCAAATAAAGATCCGAAAACTACCTCATATATTATTGCAGCAATACAGAAAGATTTAAAACTTAATGTTTCACTTAAAATAACTCAAAATAAATGGATAAAAGGCCATGCCGAGATATACGGCAATGAAATAGCGGACCAACTAGCTAAAGAGGCTGCTAATGGCACAAAACGCAGAATATATAGAATTCTCATGGCCAACCTCTCATCTAAAAAGGCATCCTATATCAGTTGCCATAACAAAATGGCAAGAAAAATGGATTAACAGTGAAACGGGCGAAAACACATATCAACACTTTGCCAAGGTAAACCCACAATAAGCGCTTTTTGTTTCAGGCCACGGACCTTTCCCCTAATATTTCGAAAGGTTTGATATTTCAAACGCAAGTACCTGTATTTGCGGCCAGCTGGGAACGCCTGAACATTACGTTATTGACCGTCCACTCACTAAAGAATTTCATATTAAAAGACCAACAAAAAATAGTCAAGCTTTTAGTAAATTCTTAGTAAAACAAAAATCATAAAAAATCGTGCAAAAAATCACAAAGATAATGGACATTCTAAGAAAACTGGGCACTGATTTATATCAAGTAATATAATTTTATATAACAAGTGTTAATAAATACGTAATAGGATAAAGGAGTAAAGTAACGAATGCAAACTATAATAGAGTAAAGGAAATAACATCAGTGTTCATAGTTTGAAAAAATGATTCATTTCTAGTAAAAATATAATACATATTACATTTAAAATGTACATGCATTTAACATGCACATGCATTCAAATTACGAAAAATAAATACTGACTTTTCGCGATTATGAAGACATGACGCGTTGGTAGTTAAATTGTCATAAAGATATTATAGACTCGAAAATCAAGTTGACAAGAAAATATACTCCCTATTGATTCGGTTTGATCAAAGAGAGATAGGATTCAGCGACATACAAAAGGAAAAGACGAAAAACTTTGAAAAGAAAAAGTACTATTCTGGAAGACATTAGCATAATACACTCACGTTTGTGAAAATTGCAACACCATGAAGGACTTACGCGAGTGAGCTGAAATTTTCAGGAAATGCAAAGTAGCGCATGATATGCAAATGATTAGAATTGCAAATCCGTAGCGCATGCGTATGCTGAGCAGCGCCCTCTGAACGGCTGATGGATCCAAATAAATAGACGGCTGTAGCGAGGCGTGTATGGTTATCGGTGGTTATCTGCTAGTGGTAAACGTTAACTCAATCTGTACTTATGCCTCGTCGACGAAAGAGAGCGAGATTTGAACAACTTACAGAGTTTGAACGAGGGAGAATCATCGGCCTTCGTGAAGCTGGATCGTCGTATCGTGCAGTAGCCTCTCGTGTGCAGCGTAACAGCAGCACAGTGATGCGCGTTTGGAAGCAGTGGACGGACGAGTGTCGGACAACTCGGAAATCCGGGAGTGGACCCCGAAATGTGACGTCAGCTCGCGATGATAGACACCTGGTCCGCATGGCGCGGACGGACCGTACAGCTTCCTCTAGACAATTGGCAGCACTGTGGTCAATAGCTACAGGTGTTTCATTGTGTGCTTCATCAATTCGTAGACGTCTGCTGCAGTGTGGACTGCGCGCACGGACTCCTTTATACAGGATCCCCCTAACGCACGACCATCGCCGCCTGCGGCTACAATGGGCCAATCAGCATAGAGACTGGCGTGCTGATTGGCAGCATGTCGTGTTTTCTGACGAATCCCGCTTTAATTTGTGGTACCATGATGGCCGCATTCGTGTCAGACGCTATGCCGGTGAACGCCACCTTCCGGAGTGCATTATCGAACGCCACAGTGGACGAACACCCGGAGTTATGGTCTGGGGCGCCATAGCATATCATAGACGATCTCAATTGCTACGAATTGTGGGCAATCTGAACAGCAACCGGTATATCCGTGAAGTTCTACAGCCCGAAGCTGTTCCCTTCCTTCAAAGCTTGCCAGGCGCTGTATTTCAACAGGACAATGCCCGCCCTCATACTGCTCGGATTGTTAAATCCTTCTTTGCAGCGCAGCAGGTACAGCTTCTTCCTTGGCCTGCGTGTTCCCCGGATATGTCGCCAATTGAACATGTGTGGGATGTCATTGGTCGGCGTCTTGCTCGTGATCCTCGTCCTGTTGCGTCTGCAGACGAACTTTGGGTACGCGTACAAACGATATGGAATGCTCTTCCTCAGTCAGACATTCAAACTTTGTTTGACTCCATGCCACGTCGTGTAGCAGCACTTATTGCGGCGCGTGGTGGCCACACAAAATACTGATTCTGATCTCTTGTTCTTGTTTGTTTGCTTTGAACATTTAATCATTTATTTGTACCACTACCACTCAACTGTGTATTAAATTGCATTCAATTATGACGATTCCTTCTTGGTGTTGCAATTTTCACAAACGTGAGTGTATATAAAGTATGAGATGAAGAATAAAATAGAAACCTTGAAACTGAGAAAATCACGAAAGAACTGCATCAAAATGAAAGGAATTTTGCAAGAGGACTTGGACAACATTCTAGTTGAAATGGCGCAAATAACAAAAGATAAACTTCATGATAAAGAAATAATATGTAGACTGCTTGTAAATAATGAGAAATTACAAAAGAAAGAAATTCATTACAGAAAATTCTCCAACCAAAATTTTTAGGTAATAAGTTATGTTAATGCGAATATAATTATTGTACAGAATTTATCCGTAAACCAGCCACAATATGGCCATGTAAAAATTCAAGGATTAATAATAAATACTTAGACAAAGACGAATGTTGGCAGAACCGATTAACCGTAATGGTAGAGGGATGATGCCCACGCATGGGCATAGTCAGAATTAAAGCTAGGGGGTGCAAACGATCTTAGATCTAGAAAACGAAACTATGCTATGACACGAATTCGTCAGCGATAAAGTAGATAAAATTGCTGAGCACCAGTAATTTGATTTGAAAGCGAATTAATTGGTTGGCTGCATGAATGGGGTTTTTTTCGTCATGTATTATAAATTGAATAGGAGCCAGTTTACCTCAGAAAATTCTCCTCTAAGACAGCTTTCTTTCAGGACAGCACTTACATTCTTTGCTACAGTCGAATAAACGAGCAAACAAATAACGGAACAGGAATGAGTTTAAATAGATCGTTGAAATATGGGGGATAGGAACAAAGAGACTTCTGACCATTTTTTGCTTGGTCATTAACTTATATTACAACAATTTTTCTGTTATCTGAACTAAATCGTTCTAAAAACTTCTTTTTCTATTTCTATTCTTCTTTCTTGAACAAGCTTTCTATGCACACGTAACATATAGAACCCATTTAAGCGATTCTCTGTTACTATAGAACGGAATCAAGTTTTTACTCTGCGCAGGGTTCTAAAGGAGCTCTCAATAGTACACGTAGTACGTGGTTGAAACAAAGATATAAGAAGACTATATTTCGTTTCTGTGAAAAAAATTATCGCTTCTTTTACCAAATCTTCCCTAGTTAACTCCTTCTTGTTGTCGATCTCTAGTTTCTTCATTTTCCAAAACTTATACCAGAGTTCTCTCTCTCTGTCAAAATTTTTAGAATTATAAAAATCGCGAAAGCGCTCCGCTTTTTTGTAAATTCTTCCACTGGCATCTTTAGCATAGCCATAAGATGTAATTACAACAAAGAAAATGCTGGAAAATCATACTACCAGCGATGTTATTAAGGAATCCAGATAAGGGATAATAAGATACCTCTTCCAGAATTCATCGGTTGTAGATGCTGGAGGATTTGAGCGTTGAGCGATGTTTTTGCAGTTTTGCAATTCAGTGCCAGTCCTTTCAGTCATAGCACTTGCGAAAGATAGAATTTCCCGGCGTAAAACATTTATTGCTCTACGATATTCTTTTATAAGCAATAAAATTTTATTTACGTCGTCTACACATTGTAACGTATTTAAATTTCTGGACTGTAAAATATTAGCCGAATATTTTCAATTAGTCTTACGCACATGATAAATTCGGATTTTGTCGCAACACAATGTTTTTGAAAAGCAGTTTTCCTGGTAGATGCATTACCTTCTTTTGATAACTTTTCGAGTCCTTGTACTATGTTTACAAAATTTTCTTTAAATATGCTAATACTTCTGTGTTTCTGAGATTAGCGTGTGTTACATATGTTCTAAATACTTACTATGTATCTTCTTCGTAGAACAGATTCATGAAAAACATTTATCATATCCTTTATAGTAGCAACTGCATTTCTGATTTCCGATACGCAGCTCATATCGTTCACAATTAAATTTAGTTTGTGACTGGAACAATAGAAAAACAAGGCTTTTTTTGTACTTCTGTTGCAAGATCTGTACGCCACTAATATTTCCTGCCACGGTTGAACATCCGTCGTAACTCTGTCTAACATATTTATTTGGATCAAAACCTTCCCTTTTCAGAAAAACGTCTATTTTATATGGTACAGTACGAGCATCCATTGCATTTAGTTCAATAAATCTTACGAATTATTCCCTGACAGCCATCCTTTCTTCATAAAAAAATTGAATACGAATTGGCAATTGCTCTTTCCCAGATATATCGCTCGATTCGTCTGTCATTACGCCTGTAAGCAGAAGCTTTTATTGTATCTCGTACTGTAGTGTCTTTCACCACCAATCCACACAAATTGATCAATTCGTTTTGGATTTGAGGCGACACAGTAGCATTTTTACAACCTTTTTCGAAATGCTTTTACGCACTTTTATCTCCTGCTTCGATTCTTAGATGAATCAGTCCTGATAATTCCCTTTCTGTTTTGTCTTACCCCTTAGAGAGTGGTCATAGGTTCCACAAAATACGATTGTGAAAATTTTTGACGCTGTTACGTTTTGATTTTCTTCCATTACTTTTTGGTGCCCAGAAACTAGTTTAACATTTACAAGTTCGTTTTCTAGAAAATGATTGGCAGTGATTACTGATGCTCTGTGCCACTGATTTGAAAAAGTGATTTTTACAAGCTTCATGCATGACATGATAACACGTGAATGGCTTAATAATGAAGAAGCTCAAAACACCTTTCACTGCTGCAGAAGCAAGAGGGAAAAGAATACAGTACAAGCATAATGCTCCTTTTACACTTTTTGAATATGGAAGCCAAGGAGCATTTGTCGTTAGCCATTTATGTCTAAATTTTCTTCTCGAATGGATAGCATATGCTGCAAAATCATTATCATCAGGTGTCCAACAACATTTTTATATTTCCATCTTTAGATATCTGGCCATTGATGACGAACACCCTGCCCATCTTTCCAAATCATGGTTGCAACATTCACTACTACGTGATGTAGATGGAAGCGTGACTTTACATAAAGTGGTAGGAGAAGCACACGTTTTCATAAATTCTTCCCTTTCGCTTTCACTAATGCCTTCTATTTTCTTCCTCTTCCCTGCTGAAATATAATATCAAAATTAACTATCTATTTGGAAATCAGTGTCAAAAATCATATGATGGTGCTTAGGCTTTTCCAGTGTTAGAGCTGACGAGCATTCATATCAAATTGAGCTAATACTGCTAAAAGCAGTCAGAAGATCATATAATACCCATGCACATACACTGCTCGACATTGAAAATGCAACACCAAGAAGGAGTGGTCAGAAAGTGATGAAATTTGGAAAAAAGACAGAGACAGCAAGCAGCAATAAGTGATCTTTATTTCAAAATGATAGTCAGAATACAGAGCGAGAACGGCGTCGGCTCAGTAGGATGTAGGACCACCACGGACAGCGATGCTCGAAGAAACGCGTCTAGGTATAGAGTCAATAAGAGTGCGGATGGGGTCCTGAGGGACTCTCCATTCTGCTCTCCATTCCCTTTCAACCATTTGCCACAGTTCGTCTTCTGAACGAAGCAGAGGCAGAGTCTGCAAACGGCGTTCAATCACATCCCACACATGTTCAATTGGTGACAGGTCAGGAGAGTACAGTGGCCAGGGAAGCATCTGTATACCTTGCAGAGCATGCTGGCAGATGCGAGCACTGTGTCGTCGGGCGTTATCCTGCTTGAAAAATGTATTAGGCAGCCACTGAAGGTAGGAGATTGCCACCGGACGCAGTACATCATCTAAGTATCATTGGGCCGTCATAGTGCCCTGAATATGAACTAGAGGTGACTGGAATCGTAGGCAATAGCGCTCCAAACCATTATGCTACGATGACGCGCGGTGGAACGTTCTTCAGTTAGTGCTGGATTAGATCTGTCTCCACGTCGATGCCACACATGTATAAGGCGACTGTCACTGGATAAACAGAAGCGTGACTCATCTGAGAACACGACGTTTCGCCATTCTGTCATCCACATGGCTCCAGTCCGGCACCATTCTAAACGTTGGCGTCTATTCTGGGGAGTCAATGGCAGTCTTCTTAACGGACACCGTGAGTGCAGACCACGTTCAATCGATCGACGGGAAATGGTTCTTGTCGACACGGGAACATCCAGGATACCTTGCACATGCTGCAGAATCGCGGTACAAGTGACTTGCGTGACCGCTACAGCTTGTCGGCGGATGCGTCTATCCACGCGTGCTGACGTCACTCTGGCTGCACCTGCACCCCTACTTCTTCCCACATTCCCTTGTTCCAACCATGTTCGCCATAGCCGATGCACCGTGCTCGCATCCATGTGGGTATCAGCTGTGATTTGACGTAAGGACCATCTCGCCCTTCTCAGTCCGATCACCATACCCCTCGTAAAATTGTCTATCTACTGGAAGTGAATTCGTTGACTGCGGCCTGGCATTCTCTCGTATTACACGTATCCTAAGGAACAAAAAACAACTTTCTTCGATAATTCGTCTGGCAGAAATAACGACACGAATATTGCCCATTCTGTACGTTCCTTCCCTTATATCTTACTTCAAGTGCGTCGGAGAGCTGCGCATTTCACATCATTCGCATAACTCAGTGACGTGCGTCTACTCTAAAATTTGCATAAATTTCTGACCACTCCTTCTTGGTGTTGCATTTTCAATGTCGAGCAGTGTATATACAGTCACTTACTCAATCAATAACATTCAAAAAAGTATTTTTGATTTCTGCCACCTTATTAAAATTTAGATCTAAATAAAATTTTACAAGAAGAGCCAGTATAAGTCATCTCCCGCATTTAAGCGAATGCCTGGCTCTGTATAATATAGCCTTGTATTTACCTATATTTATCGCATATGCGTAAATTTCTTCAGTTTTTTTGCTTCACATATGCGTATATATTTAGTAAAAATTTACGTAAATCTTCCCTACCTTTTACTGTACATAAACGTATATATTTGATAGAAATTTACCCAAATCTTCCCTATTTTTTTTTTCTTTACGTATGCGAATGATTTTGGTAAAAATTTAGGTTCCATCAACTCTCGTCTTTACTATGTGTAAATGCACATTCTTGGTAAAAAATTTGCATAAATCTTCAATTCCTTTTTTACTGCACTTATGCGGCGTTTTTCGTAAAATGTACATATTTTAATCTCATAATTTTTATATAAACCTATGCAAACATTTTCTGCACGTTATGATTAAAAGTGAAAATATGATTTTTATATCAAATTTTTATATATTCGCCTTTTAGGCATGCACGACAAAATGGAATATATATGTAGCCGGAAAATTTAAATGCACTAATAAATGAAAAAAAAATTCTATTTAAAATTTACGTTACAGTTAAACTTGAATTCTATGTTGTGAATCAATTAATGCTACCGTTCATTTACCTGGCATAAGAAAATGACCTTTGCAAAAACAGATAATTTATTTTAAAGTGTTATTTAGCAAAACTGACTTAGTAAATAACTGCATACAGTTATTTACCAAACTACAATACAGATAATTACCGAATTCATTAAACGACTGTACCGCAGAAGAAAACATGATACATTTAGATTATTTTAATATGCTAAATCTTAAAATTTTTTTATATAGACCAGGAGGGATATTGTAAAAACTTATTTTTTCCATAGTTACGAAGTTGTTGTTTTTTTTACTTACTTTCCTTGGAAATGAATTTTTAATATCTCAAATATTGCATTCATATCTTCAGATAATATGATGCTAATTGATAATATTTTCTTTCACATGTTCTTGATAGACAATCTTTTAGCAAAGGAATATATATATATATATATTCCTTTGCTAAAATTTTGTCTATCAAGAACATGTGAAAGAAAATATTATCAATTAGCATCTGCAAGTTAGTTGAGTAACTTCTGTTTTAAAAATTTTCGGCATATAGTTACAGACATAATTATGATATGTAAAAATTGTACATTTATCAATCATTCTTACAACGCATTATAATCCATTACTGTTATCTTTCTCAGTTTTAAGTCTCATAAATATATCAGATCAGTGCTAAAAGTTCACCTCTACAGAAGAAATGCTTTATCGAGGTATTTTTAAAAAGTTCCTTTTTACAATGTAACTAATCAATCAATAAAAAATTAATAGTTTCATAAAATTACGCAAATTCAAAATTATCTGAATATGCTTTTTTTTATTTTATATAAACATGGAATTTTAAAAAGGTAATTTGTTTAGGAATAATTTGAAGTTTTTAAATATTTATTTCATGTAACTTTTCCTCTAACAGAATTATAAACGTACATGTTGACGTGAACATACCATTTTTTTTAATCTCACAGCTTTATGGTATTAAATTATTTAAAAGGACACAATTGGATAACACGTTAAAAGGACACAATTGGATAACACGAAGCAGTTAGAAGTTGGTTCATTTCTTATTAATTTAATAAATTAATTTTCTGTCAAATACCGTGCATTTTGGATTACGCTCATATGATGACAATAAGTTATTTAAATTATAAAATTAATATGAGCATATTCCACATTAATTTAGAAACATCAAATTTCAGGTTATTAAGTATTATACTGCAATACTTGCAAAAGAAATACACATGAAAATAATTTAAGAATTAGGTATATTTTATAGGTTTACATTAAATCAGATTTGATAGCGTAATTTTCTTCAATGAATAATTTCAACAGATTTCGTTGAGCTGTTTGTTCTCCAGACTTTGTTTTCTATATCTAGCTGATTTTAGCCAATCTTTTATGTCCTGAGATATTTTTGTGAAGGAGAAATCCTTCTCATTCGATGTTTTGAGAACAGCACCTAAACAGTAAAAAGGAAAAATTGTAATAATTTCACACTTCATATATTTTCAGTTTTTAAATAATGTTGAAGTATCATAAGATGCATATAAAATGCACTGAGTATTTAATATTTAAAAATTTCAATTCAGTACTTGAAAATTTTAGTTCATATCATCATATAGTAAGCTTCCATTACATACCTTACTTAATGCAGCGACTACTTTATTATTAAATTAATTGAAAAATACGGGCGTCTTTAATGAAATCTATTAATCTAATTAATTGTTCAGCATATCAGCCATTATTTTTATAAATTGATCATGGACGCCCCATGCTTTTATTATTTGTGTTCTGAAACTGTAGATGAATTGTGTGAGGAGAATTAATTAATTTATAACTCTTACTAAACTATGTGCTAAATTAGTTTTTATCTTTTAGTTCATTAATTATTTAAAATGTTTTAAATCAAAGCTCATTAAAAGTTTTTAATCTGGTTTTTTATCTTTTATTCCCTCTCCGCAATGAGACTTCAGCCCAACTCCTTAAAGACAAATATGATAAGTAATACATCTAAGATCCTGGCAAATTACTTTGCATTTATAAACTTCATATTCGAAAAAGATCTAGAAATTTCAGATATGGGATTGGAGCATTGCAGTCTTTGATAAAAGGAATGCTCAGAAGAATCCAGGCATTAATGAAAGCCAAAGCTCTCTTTAGCTCGAGTATCGTAAAATCTCTGTTATAAGATTCAGACTTGGAAGAGTTGAAAGCAATGGGATGTCTCTCATAGCGTAGCTCGATAGAAATAAATACAGGTGAATAATTTCTGCTGAAAGATACGGAAGCAAACGTTTCATCAATAGTATTCTCAATTTCTTCTATAGAGCTAATCACTCGGCCATCTTTTTCCAGAAATAAAAGTGAGCGGCCATTTTATATAGCGCATGCTTTTCTAGTTCTTTTCCAAACCCGCTTACTTGGTGTAGAGAATGTTGTTGACAACACAGGAAGTCCAAGAATACCGCTGGCTCTGCCGTCTAACTTTTCGTGCATTTGCTTTCGCTGTTTTGAAGACTATAAGATTTGGTAAAGTTGGGTGTCTATGAAAAATTCCAAAATCTTTTCTCTGCTTTTTCAGTGCTTCATGACAATGACGATTCCACCAAGGGTTTGAATATTTTAGTAATTTTCCTGATATTCTAGAAATAGAGAGCGTAGCTGTCAGAATTATAGCATTAGTAACTGATTCCACTGCATCATCGATCTGCATATATTCTACCATTTCCACTGTGAGCTCTGCAACGGAAGAGAAGAGTTCCCAGTCTGCTGTTTCAAATATAAACCGAGGGGATCTCGACATGGGGTTTGCTCATCTTCGTGCAAGATATACAAAAATGGGATAATGATCGCTGTTGTACAGATCATTCCCAATACTAAATATGCAAAATGGCAACAGAGATGGTAAGATCGAGAGCGTGAAAATTTCTTATAGGTTTATGGAAGTTAGTGTCTTGCCTATTATTTAGGAGACACGGGGAATGATCTTGGATCATCTGCTCAATTTACCTTTTGCGGGAACTGGTATCTTCAAACTTCGGAATTCAAACAGCTTCCCCAAAGCGGACTTTGGCCGTTAAAATCCTCTGTTATAATAAACGGCTCAGGCAGCTGCTCTATGAAGTCATTTAAATCCTGTTGATCAATGTGCTCATTTGGAGGGAAATGAAGAGAACGGCTGAAACCATAATGTGAAAATTTGTCTGTACAGCGAAAAATTTGGAGGGATGTCTTCAAAGGAAGTGCATTTGATGGATAGTCGAATGAGTTGAGTAGACATACACCTGCACTGGCACGCTCATCTGCAAGATTATCTTTTCTGACGAAAGAAAACCTCCGAAGTTTGGCTTTTTGTTCTGGTTTCAAGTCTGTTTCCTGCATTGCCAAGCACACAGGATGATAAGTATTGATCATAGCTTTGATGTCAACCAAATTCCAGTGGTAACAGCAACAGTTCAATGAGATGAGGGGGGCCATTATGTTTGTATTTGTTCTTTATGTGCTGTTTTTTAGTTTTTCGTGGAAGCAGATATTAGGGGAACTTCCAACACTTCCTCTGAAGAAGTGAGCTTCTAATCAGGTGATGGTGGTTCAGTGAACTCAACATTTTAACACGTTTAACATTTTAACAATATCTTAATGAATTATGTATAGAGAGTATTTTAAGCCGCCGCTTTCAACATAAACAAACTTTAGTTCCACTCTACAACAACGCGAGCATCAGCGCTTTCTAACGTTCTTCTTTCAAATTATTCAACATCTTCTACTTCCATAGGATTTGAATCTAAAGATTCAGAGACTATGTCATCAAACGAGCTATTACTAGGACTTCTATTTTTGTTAACTATTTTTGGAGAGATATTTTTTTGTTTGCTTTGAATTACTATTTCTTTTTTTTATCACATGGGTTGGATTTTCCTTTTTCTTGCTGCTTGCAATCCGCTGGGGTTTATTTGATGGAGTCTGTGCACTTACTGAAGTTTGGATAGCAAGTGAACGAGTTAGCTGAGGAACATTCGCGTAAGATATATTTGATCGAACGTATGTACTTTGAACTAGCCTTCCGGCTTCGGCATATGAGATGTTTCTAGTAACTTTTGAAGCCTGCATTTCTTTTTCTGATTTTCATTTTGGGCATGAGCGCGAAAATGATCTGTATTCACCCTTGCAATTCATACACTATGACACAGCGGTGCGGTTATCACAATATTGGCCGATCTTTGAGCATCGAGCTGCCACGACAGGACATATTAGAGTTTGTCCACTCTAAAATGGCACTAGAAGCATTGCATAGGATTTGAAATATAAGGTCTTACAGAGCAATTTATGTATTCAACCCTACCATTCTTAGGCAGATGAGACGAGTTGAAGGTTAGGATGACGTGTTTCATAGCGATCAACTGACCTTCCTAACGCATCTTGATCCGCTTAGCACCGCAGACATTTTGATCAGACAGCTCGGATATCATCTCTTCTTCAGGAGCAAACAGAAGGTCGACTTCCGATATTACACCTCGACAATAATTCAGTGTTTCATGTGCTGTTACAGTAACAGCGGCTTACCCGAGATTGGTTATTCGAAGTAAGGAAGAAGACTAGGTGGCTGAAGTTGTATCAATATCCAAGTCTCCAGAACGGAGATGCTTTATATTTCTTAGCTCACCTATACATGAATGAATGTACTTATTGATCACAAAAGGAGACATCTTTTCCAGCTCGTTAGAAGGACTAAAGATCGCAAGGAAGCGTGGACAATTGTTAGAACTGTTCGCATTTGCATGGGTACTTACATGTTTAGTACATGTTTAACAATAGACTTTTCAGAACAATCGTTACTTTTAGCGACGTGACTAAATTCAGAGTGTTTTATTAAATATATTATATTAGGAGTTCCCTTCTGCAGAGAGAAAAGATTCGAGTCCGACCGCCCCATCCACCACGGAGTCCAACGAGGGAACATGATTCCTGTGTTAAGGCTAGCCGAACCTATACGAAAACTGGAGCCCCACAGTAGGCTTTCTCGAAAGCAGGTACTCTCGAGAGCTTATCCCCAAGCACTGACACGAGGACTAGTGACCGAAACGCCGTCGCATGGACCATCGACCTAAGGTGGTAAACCAATCAGAGTTATATCCATGCGACGGAAAAAAGGATCTACCATCCATCGCCGGCGGCATTCATTGAATCAATGATAATAATATTACAATGCTAAATTGACAATGTCATCGTTACAATTATTGTTACATAATAATCTCTATGAAAAAATATATACAATCAATTAATCATTACATTGTCATGGATAGGATCTATGTTGTGGAGAGTGGAACTTACATTATATATTAACCAGTCTCTAAACCAATATCTACTTCAATACGTCATAACTTCGTATTCTTATCGGTTGCACACCTAATGATGTGTGACCGTACTATTGTTGCAGTTATCCACAGAGTAGGCCAGTCACATCAGTTCAGGCATTTAATAGTTCTATACCCCGAAGTTTAAGATGTTGTCTAGACTATTCTATGTTCATATAAACTGGATTCGAAGTTAACTTTTGATAAATTCGAAGTACACTTTTGTTAAGTCCATTGTTCATGTAAACACTTGTCCACTTCGATACATCATAACTTCGTATCCTTAGCAGTTTGCACACCTCATTATGTGTGTCCATAGCAATTTGGACACTGTGTCGCAGTTATCCACAAAGCAATCAAGAAATTGAAGTTCATAGTAATACCGTACACTATTTTGATATTATCCACAGAAACAAATATTGTGTAAATAATAACTTGGCTCCCAGATAAAAACAAACAAACAAAAAAAAAAGAAAAGAAAAAAGGAAAAAAGAAAACTTATTTCAATACAATTCTAAATTGTGCAAAACGACAGATTTGTTATACAATTCCAGTCTATACAAATTAACAGGTATTCCAACAATATAAAGTCCGTATTCCAAAAAATGCTATAATTTATTCCATTACATGTGAGCAACCTGGAATCAACAAGTACGGAATCGGGCCAAAAGAAGTGTGTTACAAGTTTCAGATCTAACTGTTCTTATAAAATGGCTACAGTATCGCACAATTTCTTGAAGTAGTTAAAAACGTCTACTGAAAAACAGGAACTAATTCCCAATTATAATAGACATAAAATACACAATTATTCAGTACATATTATTTCCAATCAATCATACCTTATAAATACACATGTACCAAATACTGCAACTAATTTTTCATTACAGTTAGAATATTTACCAATAAATCATTCTACAAATGTACACTGCGAAAAAAAAAAAAAAAAAAGGGGGGGGGGAGACAGTTCTATTTCTCGCGCTTTACTGGGCTGATTGACGAAATTCAACTTGCGTTTCTCATGTCTCAAAGCGCGACTTAGGATATATATTAGATTTGTATATAGCATTATTCTAACACAAAATCGGCCTTTTTCTAAAATAACATACCATTTTTTTTACATATTTCGATTCTACGACTCAAATTATGCCAAACTGCCAAGTTTTGTAAAACTCGCACGAGTAGTTTTTAAAATATTAGCTCTCAAAATTTTAGCTCCTGAATGTTAATTGAATTTAGTATATATTTATTAATATCTCGTCTTTTAATACACTTACTTGATTCCTTCTTTTAGCATTAGAAATTTAGGTTCATTCCAAATAAAATTCACCCATGTTTTATGATTTATTTTTAAAATTTGTATTTTGAAATAATTTTTATATATTTTTCGAAAAAAATTTGAATCACAACCTATACAATTTTTAACATCATCTTAAAGTAGATGTATTTCTAAGCACACCTGCAAAAAATTAGAGTTTTTTATTCAAAATTTTCTAATATATACACGAATTTACATATTGGAGCGTTTTGAAATTTGGCATACTTTTTTTTTGGAGCGATTATAATGCCAAATGTGGTTTATTTATTTTGTTACAGTGAATTGCCACAGCAATTTTTAACGTTAAATTTCAAATAAATTTTTACGAAGAGTTCATTATATGGAATTTTTCCCCTCAATGATGCGTACTAAATATATATAAATACTACATGAAAAGCTACTTTTTTTAATTATAGATGATTTTGTTCAGATTTAAAAATTTTTTTTAATTCTTTTTTTTTTCTTTTTTCTTTTTTCTTTTTTTTAAATATTTGTAACAGTAAAATTTTACATTTGCCTTGTTATCGTCTGCTAGTTTACTTCATTTAAATCCAATCGTCTAAAACTGAGAACTTTCGTTTACACGTTTAATGTTTTATGAAATGTTTTATTTCTCTGTCATTTAGCAGAAAATCTTTTAATTTAAATACTATTTATCCTTTGGACTTTGCTTTAAACTTTACTTATAGTTAAAATGCCTAGAAAATGAAAAGCTGTCTTCAGCTGAAGCGCAACTGATGTAATTCATATTGTAAAAAATTTGAGAAGAATGCAAAATTTATGGAAGTGTAACAATCGAAAAATCTTAATTTTCTTGTGAGAGCACTGAAAATAAATGTAGAAGAAAAGAAGAAAATTAGGGAGAAAATTAAGCAAAAATTTGAAGGGAAATTTGGCTGTCAGAAATACTAAGATGTTTCGAAAAGTTGGATGCTTTTGAATATAATTTCAGAACACTTCAAGGAATTTGAGTGTTCAAAGAGAAAACATTTGGACGTGCAAATACCATCAATTGAGCTTGTGCTGACGGAAAAGACAAAAACGATATCATTGCAGATTAAAGTGAAGAGCGACTGGTTTTCGGCTATATGGTTGCGTAAATTTAAATTACGTCATAGAACATCATATCGTGTCATAAAGGGAGAATCCCATGAATTCTTAGTCGAGTTACATGAAGATTCAGGAATTTATCCAGTGATGTATATGGATGTTGTCTAAAGACGTTTTCCCTCTTGATGAAACCAGTTTTTCCTTTCACGTCATGCCTTCAAAATGCCTAGCCTCTAAAGAGATAAAGGCTTTGACCAAATACGGATGAAATGGATAGAATTGCATTATTAAGTTACGGCAATGCAGGGCTATCTGCCTAAGGAAGGATGCCTTCGTGAAGAACTTTCTAAGGGAAACCAGCTCGTATGCACGTTACACATGAGAAAAACCACGAAAACGGCCATGCAACCAGCACGTTTCCCGGGATACGAACTCTGAAACGAACTACCGGCGTTCAGCGACTTTGCCGCTCTGCCGTTTGTGGGCCGATATGAAATGGAAGGCGATAACTTTATTTAAAGTGAATGGCAGAAATACCAAGATGTTACAAAAAGTCGGATGCTTTTAATATACTTTCAGAATGCCTAAAGAAAAAGGGCAAGCCATTAAGAAGAAAAAATAAGTTTTTGCATAAAATTTAGCCCTTTTTTTAATTTAAAATTTTTTAATCTTATGATATTTGATTTTGCGATTTTAAAAATAAAATATTTCACTAAACTATGAATAACATTTTAAGAAACTAAATTTAGGATGATAAAATTGTGTAAAGTGAGGGGCACAATGATAAAACTGTTTAAGGCAATGTATGCAAGTCATCCTAAGTTAAAATGTCGGTTATATTTATTTATTAGTCCAAAGGGATTTAGTCCCGAAGGACTATTACTTTCGTTTTGCGATTTTGCGTCGATTCACTCTGAATGCCCGTTTCACTTTTCAAATTGTTGCCACTAAATGTTATCGCTCTGCATTAAATTTTAAAAAATAAAAAATCTGCATAAATGTATGCATGTTTCTCGCATTGTGATAAAACCTAGAGCCATCGAATTTTGAATGACGTAATCCTACTGCGAATATGGGCATCTGGAAGCCCTAATTTTGAATTTGAAATTTGCTTTATTATCGATTTTATGTTTTGTAACATTTCAACGAATTTCTGATTAACAAACTAAATGATTTCAAAGCGAGCAATGGCAACACTGTACGGAAAAAAAAAACATTTTTATCTCCAGCGCACGAGACTTACGGAAATTCTAAAGATATGTTCATTTTAAAATGATTTTGCGATATTGATTTTGAATTGAATTTTATGGTTTGAGTACGTAGTACATGATATTTAATAAAAAAAGGTAGCACACGAAACGTTAAAAAAACGCGCCTTTGGACGTAATTTAAAATCTGAAATCTTTCAGATTTTTTTATATGTTTGTTAATTTTTTATTTATTATTATTCCGCCTGCTTCACCTCTCGATGGGTACTACAGGTCAGTCATGTTATCCTGATCATTGCACCAGCAACCTGAGTTGGTTATATATTTCTCTTATTTATACAGTAAGGCCCCGCGTAACGCTGCTTCGTTTAGGGCTGTTTCGGTTTAACGCTCTTTTTTTTAACTATGGGATTCCTCGAAACTGCACGGAGCGTTAGGCCAAAGAAAGCCTATGTAAAGAAGGAAAGGTTCCATAGACGTAACGTAAACCAGTTTGCTATTACGCCGCTGGAAAGCGGAGGAAAAATTGACCAAGAGATTTGGCGACGGAACCTGCTGGCGAGAATTTCCCCCTCCGTCATGTGTACAGGAAATTGAGGAACACATTCACGAGTGTATTGGTGCAACACGAGGGTGCCTGGGTCATGGACCCTAACCCACATCGAAGAAAATACGCACTTCGAATCATACAGGAAAATAACCTAGCATAATATTAACTATTTTTTTTATTGTTTAAATATATATGTACTATAACTATTATCGCAACTTAAGGTAACATCTGATTGAATATAGATTAGATATTAAGACCAAAATGGTGTGAGTAAACAGATATCAAGAAATTTATAGATCGTGGCAAAAGTAAAGCATATGACTATGAAAGCGACCTGGGAAAGACTGAAAAGGGGCTGGTGAGCTGGTGAAGGACCTGATGGGAACAAGGCATGATAATACAAGAGAAATTACATTAAGTACAAAGTGCAAGTGCGAGTTCAATTGGTGCCACATTAAGGAAAAGTAAATAAGTAACATTATATACAATTCAAATGAGAGAGACAAATATTAGGTGATATAATTACTTAAGATAGCCATAGGTCTTTTACTATTGCATGGGTCATTAATATCATAGTCATATACCTTGATTAAAGGGTTATCAATGGTATTCTAGTTTTCATAAAATTTATGGGCAAGACGGCAATAAAAGTATTTTAATTCTTCAACCCCTAACTCTGTATGTATTTTGTGATTTCTTATGTACCATGGTGCATTTGAAATCTGTCTGAGCACCAGATTTTGGGCCTGCTTTAACGTTTTTCGATAGGATTTGCATCAATATACCCATACAGGGCAGGCATAACACAATATGGGACGCAAAACGGTATTATAAATAAGCAACTTGTTATCTATAGAAAGTATACTGTTTCGAGCAATTAAGGGGTGAAATGTAATTTTACTAACTCGAAACTTTCTTAATATAGCTGTAATGAGAGAGTTTTATCGAGGATCACTCCTAAATATAGGACTTGCTTCGCCCATGGGATGTTTCCATAAAATTGCAAATTTCGGTTGAACTTATTTATTTGAAACAATTGCCTGTGTTTTATCGACGTTTACCTTAATCTTCCATTTTACCAGTCAAGTCTCAAGTGTGTTAATGTAATCTTGTAAACGTTGTATTGCTGGGCTAACAAATGCACTTTGAGTGAGGATCGCAGTGTCGTCAGTATACATTGCGAGTGTAGTGTTGGGTGTAACTGGGATGTCGTTCACGTATATATTAAATAATGTAGGCCCTAAAAGAGACCCTTGTGGAACCCCAGCAAGGATAGGTCTTTGCGTGGAAAGCGTATTTTAGACGTGAACGGCAAAGCGTCTACCAGTTAGGTAGGATTTAATTATGTTAGTGATGTAATCTGGGAAGCCCAGATTGTGTAGTTTGTATATGAGTGCATCCAACCATACACGATTGAAAGCCTTGGCAATATCCAGGAAAGGTTCCCCAGTGACTTTTTTGTTCTGTAGCCCTTCGCTGATGAATTCTACAGCTCTATATAATTGATTTACGGTCGAGTGCTTACGTCTGAATCCAAATTGATATGGGATGATAATTCCGTGTTGATCTAGATGTTGGTTTATTCTCAAGAGCAGGACTGCTTCGACTATTTTACTAAAAGAAGACAGAAGACTTATGGGTCTATAGGATTCTAGCAAATTAGCAGCTTTTTGTGGCTGTGGAATAGGCATGATCTTGGCTAGTTTCCAGCATTCAGGAAAGTGTTGCAACTTTAGGACCAAATTAACAGTCTTTGTAAAGCATTTCGTCTTTTAATAAGTTGAGCTAACTCTTTCGATCTCACCAGTTTTGATGGCTTAACTTCTTTTTTAACAGAGTCATGAGCATTTTGAATCTTACGAGTAAACTCCTCGATCAAACTATCTCCATCATTCCCGGTGTCTATTGTTGGAAGAGTGTACTGAATGTTGTTGAGAGCTTTGGCAAATATCTGCCAGTCTGTTTTAAAGGCTCTCTTGTCTGCTGTAGTATAGTTACTGATATCAAGAATCAGTCTAACCGGATTATGATCAGATGACAATTCGTCCACCACTGAAACATCCAGTGGAGCGCTGGTGTTTCTTAGAAGAAAAAAGTCAGTGATTCCCGAGGAACCAGCAGCATACCGTGTTGGGGGATTTTGGAGCTTCTATTTGAAACATGCCCCTACGGAACAAACTAAATATCTAGAATTATAGCAGTTCCAAGCTCTATGTCTCCCGTTGAGATCTCCACCTATAATAATATGCGTGCCAAGTGTGAGTAATGCGTTGAGATCAGACTCAACAACTGCATGGGTTTTTGATGGAGCTATGTAGGTAGAGACAAAAATGTACGTTGTGCCAGTGTTTGTTGTGATGAAAATAGCTGTGGCCTCTACGGCGGAAAGCTGTGGAATTGTTACTTGATGGTGAGGAATGCAGCATTTAACCAAGAGAGCAGTACCACCTCCTCTATATCTGTTCACATTAATAGCTCTGTGGGACCTGTATACACAGTAATTAGCAATAAACATTGGCATAGAAGGGCCAAGACGGTGTTCTTGTAGGAAAAATAAGTCAGGACTGTAGTCATTTATAAAGTCTCGCAGCTCATTAAGCTTACGAGCCAGACCGTTTGCGTTCCACGTAATTATGTTTACAACGTAATTTACAATACTATACATTATGCAACATTTTTAGAACCAAATATGCTTTCGAAAATATAAAAAATAATAACCATTTTATCAATTATGTGCTCTGCAGCTTGTATCTCAGGCATCTTCTCCGTAATTTTTCGAAGAATATTTGCAATCGAGAAGCCTTTAAATATATCTATTAATTCTTTAATGAACTTAAATATATCCATAAACATGTTTGGACCTAAGTCTTTACTTCTGTTATTACTAGTTACTTTACTATTATCAACATTAACAGAATCAGAGTTTTTAACAATACTAGCTTTAGGTGCGCCTGCAACAACATTTGCGTAGCTGACTCCAGGTTTTACATTGCCTTTATCAAAAGTATTGACAACGCATTACTTCATCTATTCTTTTGGCCTTACAATTTTCAGATTTATGTGATCCCGCACATTTAACACAGCGGGGTTTTAACCTGCAGTTTTTCGAAGAGTGGTGGAAGTGCTGGCAGTTGTGACACTGCACAACACTTCCAGTGGCATTATAGGCAGTTACATTTACATAAAAGCACATAAAGTAGGTTAAGTCATATGTTTCTTTACCTCCTGGTTTGTTTTCAAGTTGAACCTGGAATAAAGGCATGAGAACCTTCGTCTTAAACCTGTGCATCTGTGATACCTTACGTATCTTGTATCCAAGGGCTTCCAGTTCCTCCCTAGTTTCATCCTTAGGGCAGTCGATAGGTAAACCCCTAAAGACAACCTTGATAGAACGTTCAACCTTACTGACAATTAAGTAATGATATATTTGTTTCTCCTCAAAATATTTAGTGATTTGCCGATGATTGACTTCTGACTTAGGAAAAACTTTCCAAAGTTCATCATTAATTTTTACAGCAAATTCAAATTTAGTGTCAGACTTAAGCATTTTAACGAAATCTGAGAATTTTGTAGCCGGTTTAACCATTACAGGTTTAATTCTCGGGGGTCTTTTGAATCAGCTTGCATATCAACATTGGTACTTTCAATTGAACTATCCATTAAACTATGAAATTTATTATTAAAAGAGATGTCAACATTGCATTTAACAAGTTTAACAGGCCTAGCCGGGTTTTTCGGAATAAAGCCCTCAGCATCAGTCATTTCAGTAACTGATCTTTTATTTTTTTTCGACGGCCGTTTAGACTTGAACAAATTATCGGCAATTTTTTCAGCATTAACAATTTTAACAGCTTCTGAACTACATTCATTATCACACTTAACAATACTAATTAACAATATAACATTTTTGAAGTTGTTACGCATAATTTTTTTAGTAACGTAAGTTATATCCATATTTATACTATCAGGATTGTGAGCACCAAACGACTCGCACTTACCTTTGAATATCTGTAGCAGTGCTTCCGCAAAGCCTTTTTCTTTAAGGAACTTGGTTTTATGACATTCTTTTCCTGTTCAGTAGAAAATTTCGTTATCCAGTCCTCCCTGTCCATTCCAATTCCATGAATTCTTGATTTGAGTTTTTCAATAATTTGTAACACACGTAAATAATCGTCAAGCGAGAGGGATTCCGCATTTATCAGTCCAATCCAATTATTTCCTAAGAATCTGTCAGCGAAACAGTGAATTTGATGATTTAAGCCTGGCACGTGGCTACGGAGCGTAGCTGCTACATCCATATTGTCAAACTGAGGGTGTTCATTCCCCTCCATATCTAATTAATTGGGCGAAAAAACCCGTTAAAAATATAACAACACCAACCCAATCACAGTTTAAGTAATCCGTAAGAGTAGGAATAATAAATCATTATGCTGATCAGTTCACAAAACAGCAAGCAAAGTTCATCACAATAATCCGAGGACGTGGAAAAAACACAGTAACGCAGATGACTTATCCAGTAGAAACGAGCAGGAGCTCCGCGAAAATACGTCTTACCAGCTCTACTTCCAAGGGTCGAAAAGAAAAACAGGAACACATGTTAAAAAGAAACGATTTCTGACAAAACGTTTCTTCTTTGACGTTTCGTGATAATTTAAACTCGGATTTTCGTACTTTTTTTGCTCAAAATAACTAATCCATTAATTAATTTACTTGCGCGAAAAAATATTTTCTTTTCCTTTAAAGAAATTTAAAACGATATTCTTTTTATTGAACTCTTGATAAACATGACCTTCTTACAAAGTGCAAAAGGTAAACGCAAATTACATTAGATACCTTCTTGATAAAAAGGCAGAAAATTGGAAATACAGAAGAGACTAATTGATCTGACATGTAAACATACTTACATGATGAGATAACCTCGTTTAACGCTGTTTCATATACGCTGTGTATGTGCTCTTCTTTGATGGAACGTATATCCCGCGTTTGAAAGGTTAGGTTAGGTTATTCAATTATGGCAAAGCACACGAGGGCTACCTGCCTAAGGGGAGGGATGCCTTCGTGGAGGACTTTCTAAGGGAAACTGGCTCGTATACACGTTACACATAGGGAAAACCACGAAAACGCCCATGCAGGCAGCCCGTTCGCGGGATTCGAACCTCGGACCGAACTACCAGTGTTCAGCGTCTTTACCGCTCGGCCGCTGGTGGGCCCCCATTGAAAGACGTGCCAAGTGTTCTTTACTGTATTTTCTCTTTTAATATAATCAGTTTTTAAATGTATCGTAGTCTGGGTCACAAAGTATGCTTGCGAAAGAAACGCAGTTCAAATAAATAAAATCAAATTCTGGAAAATTTTTATATTAATAAATATATTTAAAATGCGCAGTACGAATGAATAAATAGAAAATTTTAAAACAACTGTCTGAAGAGCCAATGCAACACAAACAATCAAAATAAAATTCTGAAATAAAAAATAAACGATGCACCTTTTATTTAAACTACGCAGTTCGAATGAGCAAATAGAAAATTTTAAAACAGTTCTTTGAAAGAAATCATGCAACTCAAACAATTAAAATGGAATTCTAAAAAGAAAAAAAAAATTACTTAAAATAATAACACTTATAATTAAAAATATAATATAAAGGAAAATTATTTGAAAGTATTTTCCCCCTCATGCTAAAAAGAGAAAGGCAAATAGGTTGCCATATATTAAGAAGTTCGTCAAGTAAACTATTCTTCGCGCAAACTGAAAAAAGTTGCCAAGTTAAAATTTTGAATTTCTCCGTAAATTTCGCACTAAATTTTACAAACTTTAATATCTAGGCATTATTTGAGCTGTAGAATCGAAATATGTAAAAAAATTGGTATGTTATTTCAGAAAAAGTCCGATTTTGTGTCAAAATATCTATATTAGAACAATGTTATGTATAAATCTAATATATATCCTAAGTCGCGCTTTCGAGACATGAAGAACGCAATTTGAATTTCGTCAATTGGCCCAGTAGAACGGGAGATATAGAGCTGTCCCATTTTTTTTTGTTTGCTTTTGCGCAGTGCACATATTTAAAAAAAATTGCAACTAATTTTTCATTACAGTTAAAATATTAAATTTTTGCTATACAATACTAAATAGCACAAAACAATAGACTTTGTTAAACAATTCCAGTGCATACAAATTGACAGGTATTCCTACAATAGACAAGCATATATTTCCCCGCAAAAATATTCTGATATTTATTCCATTACATATAATATAGCTAATCATGCTTAAAAATTGCTATAATAGTGCCCAATTTCTTTAATTAATTAAAAACGTCTGCAGAAAAACAGGAACCAATTCCCAATTGTAACAGACATGAAATACAAAATTTATTCAGCACATATTATATACCAATCAATTATACCATATAAATGCACATATTTCAAATGCTGCAACTAATTTTTCATTAAAGTTAGTATATTTACCAATCAACCATACTGTATAAATGCACATGTTTCAAATACTGCAACCAATGTTTCATTACACTTAGTATGTTCCAATTCGCCAGCAAATAAAATGAATCAGCTCCAGGTTGAATTGGCTGTAATAGTTCGCAATGCTTAAAATAGTTAAGAATATCTACTGGAAAACAAGAACTTATACCGAATTGTCATGGACACGATATACGGAAGTTATGTTAAAGGCTGTTATATTCCCAGATTCTATAAAAAAAAGCTACAAAACATCCTCAGATGTTTATTCCTACGTGAAAATACGTAACACTAAACTCTGTATTACACACAGAAAAGATTCCTGTTTAACTTAAGCAGAGGCCAAAGCAGTGCGTTGGGGTTCAACTGCCAGGGTCGTCCTTTCCAACGACACGGGTCTCCACTCACGGAAAACATGTTGGCAGTTTTCTCGTCACTCGGAAACTAGAGACAAGGGCTGTTCCAGTTTCTCGTGACAACCCTCACCTCCGAAGAGAAAAGAAGCTGTCAGAAGGACGGTGCACTTTGAACTTGTCAGCAATCTAGCAACTGAAGCCCTTTATTTGGCCCTCAGGAGATTTGTCCCACGAACAGATTTATGCTTAGTAATCTTCAGAGATAATGTAAAGACGTTCAAGTTAGCTCAGAAACATGTGAATAATAATCAGCTATCCAGATGTTAAGAATTTTTATACCTTTTATGGAATCGAGTGGACTCAAAACGTTTCTTAATTCAAACTGCAGGACGTATTTTTTATCCTGTCGGATTTTACGGCCCTTTCACCATTAGAATAAAGTATCTGATTCAGGAAATCTGGTCTGCCAAAATTGATTGGGATGAAGAACAGCCACCTGATCATAGTTATAAATGGAAAGGCTACGAAGAAACTGAAGAACTGAACCACCTCAGAATTCCCCGTTACAATTTAGAGGGAAATTAGATGTAGATGTGAAACAAATAGAATTCCATAGCTTTTCTGATGCTTGTCTGAAAGCTTATGGATGCGTGGTATATCTAAGAATAGTTTTGAACAATGGAACTTTTAAAACAATTTTTGTTGCTTCCAAGAGTAGAGTTGCACCTCTGAAATCACGTACACTTCCTAGACTGGAACTCTTGACAGCGCTTTTGTCCGCCAGATTGAGTGATAAAATCGCAAAACGTTTGAAATACGAAGTAATCTCCTTCCATTGAACTGATTCTTAAATACCTTATTTTTGAATTCACGGACCTCCCGATTAAACCTTTCGTCAAAAAGAGAATTTATGAAATTCAGAAACTAACTAAAAGCAGTAATTGGCATTATTCCGTGGGAAAGACAACCCAGCTGACCTCACCCAGCTGAGATTTAAGCCTTTCGCCAAAAACAGAATTTATGAAATTCAGAAAGTAACTAAAAGCAGTAATTGGCATTATTGCAGTGGGAAAGACAACTCAGCTGACCTCGTGTCACGAGGAGCTAGTGTTGCTAATTTAAGAAATTGCCAGCAAAATTGGTGGCATTCCTTTTTCCCGTTTTTAGATGATAAAGGAATCTTACGGCTTGAAGGCAGATTACAATTTTCCGATTTCAGAACCGAAGAAAAACATCCTATCCTCTTGCCTCGAAATTCGAAATTTACGGAACTGATTATTGAAAGAGAACATAACAAGTTGATGCACAGTTAAGTTACAGCCTCTTTGACCAGCCTTTGAAAAGAATACTGGATGCCGAAAGGCCAACAGCTTGTGAAGAAGATACTTAGAAACTGTCTTATTTGTAGAAAGTATACAGCAAAACCTGCTCAACAGATGACCGCACAGCTGCCTAAAGACAGAATAGTTGAGACTCCACCATTTCTTGTTTCTGGAGTGGATTTCGCGGGCCCTATTTGGGTTAGATCTGTAACCGGAACTGGTAAATCGTACATAGTTCTTTTCACCTCTGTTGTTACCAGAGCCCTTCATTTAGAGCTAGTCTCCAGTATGTCAACAGAAAATTTTTTGATGGCTTTTAGACGATTCGTATCAAGGCGAGGACATTGTGACGCAATTTACTCGGATAATGCCAAAACCTTTCAAAAGGTAAATCGACAATTCGAATATTTTTCAAAAATACTGAAGGATTCCAATTTGAAGATTTTATTGCCAATAAAAAGATAAACTGGAAATTTATCGCAGAACGTGCTGCATGGTGGGGAGGATTTTATGAACGTTTAGTGAAGTTTGTGAAGGATTGTTCGAGAAAAATACTTGGAAAAGCCCTATTAAATTTTGAAAACTTCACTACTATTTTGACAGAAGTTGAATATGTCATAAATCAAAGACCTTTAACTTATACTTACATTGACTTGGAAGAACCAGAGCCTCTGACTCCGACACACTTTCTCAACTTTGGTCGAAAAAATCATAATTATCCACTTCATTTTATCGAGATGATTGAGAAGAAGTCGAATAGAAGTTATCTAGTGAAACGACAAGTGTACCAAATAAGACTTTTAGAACATCTCTGGAAAAGATGGAAGGAACAATATGTACTTGCTTTGTGAACGGCCCACCATTCGAATACTCCTAGTCCTAGTAAAGAATTAAAAGGTTGGAGATGTCGTTCATTTGGAAGGATCTACAAAGTCCAAACTCTTATGGGAACTTGGTGTGGTAATAGAGTTATACAGGGGACGAGATCAACATGTTCGTTCTTGTTTAATTACAACGTCCAAAGGATAAATAAAGAGACCCATGCAACTCTTATATCCTTTAGAAGTTGTGAACAAAGTTTAGAACTATTGACTGAATTATCAACTCCGACATTTAAGGAAAACGTCATGAACTTATTGATTTTTCAATAATTTCTTATGTTTAATTGATTAATTTGTTTTATTTTATATTTTATTAGATGTTCAAGAAGAATATTTTTTCCTTTTTTAAATTTGTGACAGTAAGTAACTAAGTATTTTCATTTTATTTGAATTTGATTGCTATTCTTTTTAATTGTGTGAACTCTATGAGTTCAGGTGGGGAGTGTAGAGAAATATGATGTCATACAGCGATAGCAGCGCACCCACCTGAAGTAGAAAAAATTAATTAGATATTAGATTGCTAAACGGGAGTAAGCCTTATCCTTTGTTTTGTAGAATTCCATATGAAGATTTATTAACTGCTTAACTGTATATAGTGTAAATAAATATTTAAATTAACGTTTCTTCGAATCAATCACAGATATAGATTTCTTCATAGATAGATTTTAGATAGGATAGAATTTCGACTTAAAATTAGGCTGCTATCGCGACATTAGCCTTTCGCCATAATATTTAAATAATTTTTATTTTCTTCTTGCTTAAAATGACATTTAGAGTTTTTTTATTCATCATTATGAATTCCAAAGTAATTTTTAATCTTTCTTGTTCAGTTGATATATCTAAGAATTTAGTTAATCTTTAATCCAAGATATCCTGAATTAAAAATTAAAATTGTTATATATACACCCAGTTGCATAATCTTCAGTCCTACAAACGTTTCGGCAAAATTGTCCATAGTACATTATTAACACTCTCGCTGCAGTTTTTAATCATTCAATTTGTACATTTTGAAAGCAAGCCTTAATCACATAGGCTCAAATGTCTAGGCTTAATAGTGTCCAAAAGAGATTCTGGAATGGTAAAAGATTTATGTGGAATTTTCAATCTATATTGTACTGCTCTTTGATATCTGCATCGCCTACTCCTACAGAGCACTATCCATGCAACTCTTTCTTCTTATCAGAATGCAACAGAAAAATGCAGCAATATTTGCTGACTGAATACATTGTTTAGTATTCTGTAAATTTCTCACATTGCCTCGGATAGCAATTTCAAAATAATTCTCAAATTTATCGATAAATTTATTCGTTAATTTGCCTTTTCGAAGCCCTTTCTTGTCTTTTTTCAATTTTCGCAAACGGCCGTATAATTATTGCCACGGACAAGAAGAGGGATTAGAAATAAGATAAAATGGTTTAGTAGAATTTCCACTGGTAAAAATGGAACATGTTAACTTCAATGTTTATCCTTAAGTTGAGCGCTTTAAATGGCACTTCCGGCCTTTCGTTTTCACTTCCGATGCAGTAAACTAGCTACATTTCTCTTCTAATTATAAAAGGATAAAAATGCATCATTTTTGGAATCTTAGGAAACTACTCCTTCAACGGAGACAATAAAACAATTGCGAATATTTGTTGCCGAAATGGTCTTTTTAACGTAGAACCTATGAATAAATTAAGTATTCAAGCATAGATAAGTATTGACTATAATCATTCTTATCTCTAGAACTCTTTCCAAATTTTTGAGTGATTTTAAGTCTGCATAAATTAATTTAAATCTTAGTTGCTCTATCGTTAGTGCTTCAGTTATGTTTATGCAGAAAATTTATTAAAACATCTCTAGAGTATGTAAAAAATGAAAAAAAAATGTTATTCGAATAAGTGTAGAAAACCTGACTGAGAGGGGAGGTACGCTTGCCAAGATGTGCACAACACCTTACTCGAAGCTGTTCTGAAGCAACGAGTGACTGCCAACAACCAACTCCGCTGTATAGAATACAATTTTAACCTAAATCGCAGTTGCTCCTCCACCTTGTGGGTCCATGCAGTAGTTCCATAAAACAAAGTAGGGATAACAGTTTAAGTTTAATTTTATGCTTACTTTCCTATAAGCCTTTATTTCCCCTAATTGTAAGTGCCAGAATATTTAAATTTTAATAGCACGCATGAAGTAAGGCAAATTATAACTTGAGGAGAAAATATTCAAATACCGAGTTCTAGAAGGGAGAGAGTTCAGACGAACGCTGTATTTTTGTAGCGTGAGCTTCTGTTTTCCATTTATTGCTGGTTAACGTGGCGTAACAGCTATTGCTTTGCTGCCACTAGATATTCGGCGCGGTTTGCGGAAACAGGATTATGTGAGCCCTGTAGAATAATTTTACTACTTGTTGCTATCTCCGAATTTTTAGTTTAGTTCTTGTTATTTGAGTTATCGCTTGAGTGAGGCGTAGTGTGTTAGCGTTAAGTCGACGCATTGTGGATTTAAAAAAATTAATAAAATTTTCTTTTTACCCTTCTCCTGTGCGGTTTTTACACGTATTTCAGCTGTCACATCAGAAGACAGATAAGTAGGTCTTACATACTATTAAAATTCTGTTTGTAAAATGTAAAATTCCATCCGAACGTTTTTGTATGTAAAATGTTTAATAGATTTCAGCTTCGAGTCAATAAAAGCACTAAGGTACTTAAAATGTTCTGCCGGTTTTAAAATATTTTCATTAAATCTAAGTTTTGGGGGACAAATGTGGTGGTCAGACTTTGGAAAAACAAAAACTTTGATTTTGCTGCATTAAACTTCATCATTTCACTATTGCATTCCTTCAAATAAGTAATTAAATTATCAGACATTCTTTCCAAGCATTCCAAAAAATTATCTTTTATCTGAAATATGAGATCATCTGCGTAAGCCACTACGTCGACCCCCTCCTCCAAATCAGTTCCTAAAAATTTATGAATTATGAAGCACCAGAACAGGGGGAACGCTGCAAGATGCCTGTGGGAAACCTTTAAAGCTATTTTTACAAATTTTTGTTATTCGATCAGGTGAGTGACGCATCGATCAATAAAATATTTTTTTTTAAATTGTACATCTGCTACTAATTCCAATCCTGCTCAAAGACGACCAAGATATGGCCAAGATATTGAGTCGAAGGCACCGGAAATGCCGATAGGGACCACCGTGACATGGATATTACTCTTATGAGATCTAATAAAGCTAAGCATGCTATGGAGTGCCATCTCCGTGGGACGAGCTGGGACAAACACGATTTGGTTTTCGGCTATAAGATTTTTATAAAATAATAAATGAAATATTTTCTTTGTAATAATCTTATCGATTTGTACTTCCTCCAGAACTTTCAAGATATATATTGGTCGAGAGGGATTATCATCCTTAGGGATGAGAATAATTTTAGCAATTTTCCAACACTGAGGAAACACAATAAATTGTAAACATTTATTAAATTGTGAGACGAAACAATTAAGATACAATCCCATAAGTATTTTTATAATAATCGGGGTGATAACGTCCCTGTGCAGTTCCACAGCTTAATGCTGAGATAGAACTTACAACTTTAGTTGCAGTAAAAACATATCTTCACTTTTACAATTATTATCATAATCTGTAAGAACCGCATCACCAGCCTGTTCAAAACCGAAGGTCTTTTAATAAAATTTCAGTTTAATATTCCTAGGGATTAAGGCTGCTACACGCCAACGACACCAAATATCTTTTCTTTTTATCTGTAACCGTTTTAAAAAGGTTCTTGTGACCGTTTGCAAAAGAATTCTTCTCAAAACTTGTACATTCCTGTAATTCTTTTAGACCTTCTAATTAGTTTTCTATATACAGCCAATTGTTTTTTACATACAACACTTCTCTGAGTTCTCTCACTATCAGATAAATTACGAAATTGAAAACTCGCCCTCAAGGCTCTGACCCTCCTCTGAGCTTCATTAAATAGACGCTCCACCAGATGGAGCTTTTTTTATTAATTTTTTTTTTATTTCATGAGGAAATGGGAAAATTCTCGACTTCAATTACGAATTCATCTTTTTTTATTATCAATATACTCTGAATTAGATTACAACTTAAATATCCTTCCCTTAATTTTCTTACCAAACCTAATTCGAAAGCAATTAGAAGTAAAAACAGATCGGTAATATCAGCTCCTCCGTTTCTGTCAATAGTCATTGTAAGACTCCGAATGCTGTTCATTAATTTTATAAAATTTCCCTTTTGCTGTTTATGTTTACATCAGGTAAATCTACTTGATAGTGATATGTAAGTTGCTTTCTTACATTTAAATTCTTTTGTATGCTGAAATAGTGATAATTTTTGCAAAACTATCATATGGGGAGTGTTGAAAAATCCCACAAATGATCTTTGTATCGCCGTTAGAGGGCGTTTCTAATTTTAGAAAAGAATGTTAATTTAGTTTACGGTGTAGAACTACCAATAACAACCGATGCATTCCGGCTTTTGTTTTTATAAATAAAATGATTATTTTTGTAGATTGTTGAAGGATTCAATTGGTACTAAGTATGATATCTCTCATGGAAGTCAAGAAAGAATAATAATACCCTTTTTCTATACCTAGGAACCAAAAGCAAGTCGTTAAAAATCAAAAGATCCTTTTTTATAACGTGGGAATCGTACCTCAACGAAGCACCAGATGGCGTTATGTACATCTACGGTACGAATGCTCTAAGTAAACACATCTTCACTTGGTTAGAGAAGTCTGACAGAAGGCGTTTAACGGAACGCTTGCGAAGGAGCTACAACAAGACGCTTACTGGTGGCGCGTAGGCGATCGGACGTACCTAAAGTTATAAGGTTTCTCCTTCAATCTCTTAACTTTCTTCGTGAGCATGAACTGTGAAACCCTATGTGGAGGACAGTGAGCAAATCTAGGCTATGTCCTTTAGTGTTGAAGAACTACAAAGTCAGAAGGAGGGTTTAAAGTGACCCCTTTATTTGTCGTCACGACCACGAAAAACTTTTATTACTCTGCCACACTTCCACAAAAGTTTGCACTTATTGTTCCCTTCTATTAAGACGAGATCGTCAACTTTTGAGATCATCATAAAAGTTAGGATTCTCTAATTGACGAGCTGACCGAAGATCCATTAAATATTGTGTTTTCCATTTAGTCCACAATTGCCTAACCAATAAATCTTGATAAATCTTTCTTTTGCTCAGAGAGAACTTGGTAGAACCATCTTTAACAATGGAGTTAAAGTTCATAGGTAGTGTAGAATCTTTTTTTCCGAAAATCAAGAAATTGACTGGTTTCAGTGGCAGTGGTTCTTTGTGGTCACTGTACACATAGGTCAATGGACGAGAATTCAAAACAGCTTCCACTTGTGCTAAAACCGTTGACAATTCTTCAGACGTTAGCAAGGCTTTACCGAGAATTTTCCTTAAGCATTCTTTCACTGATTTTACTAATCTCTCATAGAAGCCTCCCCACCAAGCCCCTCGTTCTATTATAAACTTCCATTCGATTTTCTCATTCGACAGAAAATCTTGAAATTTCTCATTTGACAACAGTTTAGAGAAATTTTCGAATTCCTTTTTTCCCTTTTTAAAAGTTTTTGCGTTATCTGAATAAATTACTCGACAATTGCCTCTCCTAGAGGTGAATCTTTTGAATGCCATCAAGAAAGAATCCGTAGAGAGATTCGGTACAAGTTCCAAATGTATGGCTCTAGTGGTAGCGCAAGTAAATAATGCTACATAGGCTTTTTGATTCCCTTCGACGTTTTTTACGTAAATCGGTCCAGCAAAATCTATGCCGCAAACGTAGAATGGCGGCGTTTCACTGATTCTATCTTCTGGAAGCTGAGAAGTGGTCTGGTCGGCAGATTTCAATGAATATTTTTTACATATAAGGCACTTGTTTATTACTTTCTTGACAAACTGACGTCCTTTTGGGATCCAAAAACGACTACGAATTTCAGCTAAGGTTGTTGCTACTCCTCCATGCATCATTTTAACATGTGTACTTTCTACTATTAAATTCGTTAGCCAGGAGTTTCTTGAAAGAATCGCAGGATGTTTTTCATCATGTGACAAACTAGAATGTTCTAATCTTCCACCTGCTCTCAGTATCCCATTCTGGTCTAAAAAGGGATCAAAAAGATATAAAGATGATTTTTTTCCGACTTTATTTGCCTTTTTCAGAGACTCGATTTCTTTGGGATAAAAGCGTTCTTGTTCAGATCTAATCCAATAATTTTCAGCATCTACTAATTCTTCGGTTGTTAATGAACCTGTCAAATGGTTCGTTTTCCTAATTTTACCAATGAATCGCTTCATCCAACTAGTTATTCTCAACAATTTTCTTAAATTACTATATTTTGAGATGTCTATTAGCCTTTCTTCAACTGCCGTGCACACAAATTCATAAATATCATTAATGTTCTTGCGGTATTCTAATTCTTCTTCAACGATAGGCTTTTCTTCGTTCTGTCGAGGCCACAATTCAGACGACATTCTAAGCCATTCTGGCCCTTGAAACCAGATAGGATTGTTTTTCAGCTTATGCAGTTTAGCTCCCCTCGACGCCAAGTCAGTTTATCAGGACTTAGTGTTCTGTGCATACTCTTTGCAAACATGGTGAATTACTTACAAGGTTCTTATCCTCAAAATCTAAGTCCTGAACTGGAACAGGGAGCGGAAGGTACGCTATGTTCTGATGTAACTGCTGGGCTGGAGAATAACTGCACGTGAAGGGATTTGAAATCCTCTTTTATTCACTCACTATTAAATACAAACCTCCCAATTCGGGAGAGATACAGAACGTAACAGACCACACTTTGGTCGAACTTAACAATCAAATAAATTTAAATAAATTAAAATATAACTTAATTCAAACTTTGCTTCGCAGAGCAATTCGCGGAAGTTGGCCTCTACCGAAAAGGGTGCGTAGCAAGGTATACTAAATACTACCGCACTTTAATTTATTTTACAAAGCAATCACGTAGTAAGCACTATGGCTTATAAATTTAAACTGCTAGCTGG